>JAFFST010048700.1:59016-72256 GCA_022414735.1 Noturus placidus
TGTGAGTGTGTCTCATTTGTAAGTCGCTTTGGATAAAAGCGTCTGCTAAATGAATAAATGTAAAATGATATTTCTATAAAGCTGCTTTGAGACAATGTCCATTGTAAAATGTGCTATACAAATTGATTGATTAATTAATTAATTAATTAATCGGGAACCCCTAATTATATATAGTGTATGAAATTGTGTTATATCAAACTGGTACCAAAACTTTCGCGACCCCCATGCAGTACCTCCGCGGACCCCCTAGGGGTCACGGACCCCCTGTTGAAGACCTCTGTAAAGTTTCAAGCACCACTGTATATGGACTCAAATGACCATGAAGCAATGCACCTTCGGGTGGCGATAGAGAGCTGCTGTTCTTATTGTTTTACTGTGAAGGGTTTGACACTATTATTATTGTAGAATCAACTAACATTATGTTCTTTATAATAAAAAACAATTATTTATAAATTATATATCATTATTAAATTTGCTTTTCCACAGTGACGAATCACTTTTCTAGAATTTTATACAAGGCGGCTGAGAGATTCAAATGGAGGTCCATAGTAATACAGCGTTTAAGGTTTTCCTCCTTCGGCCCAGCGGTTCGTTGAATCAGGTCTGTCGGAAAATACTAAACTGTAGTTTGAGTAGTCCGATGACTTGGTGTTTAAAATTGCTCTGAATTTCGTTAAAATGTGGAGCTTGTGTGGACTTTAGATTCTGTTTTCTCTTCTCCAACTGCAATTAAACAACTGCCAAGGGAGCAAGGTTGCTTAGTAGGTAATTAATCAACTGTACCTGCTAAGACTGAGACCTCCCACCCCACCATACTCAATCATATAATGAATGAGTGATTTCCTCATTTCCTCAATAAAATGGGAACGCTTGTGTTCTATCCGTCGTTCTGTGGTTGTTGAATGAGAAGAATGTGGACTCTCACTATATTTGTTTTCACTAGTCATGCCTAAATGATTGATCATGCCAAGGGAAAAACGAAAGGATAAATAAGCAGAAGAACCTACCTTGCCTCTGTTGAATGCCTCCGTTTTTGCTACCCAGAAGTGTAAAAAGGGAAAATTCAGCGTACAGATGTTCTGGTTCTCTGTCTATCACTAATAACATCTAACAGACTTGTGTGAGTGACATTGGCTGGTATCTAGGGTGATTTTCTTATAACTGGCCATTATCATGGTCCATAATTGTTTGGTTAAATATGCATTCAAAACGCTCTTCTTCTGCTTTCTTCTTGCTTTTGTTCTGCATCCCTGCGTTATTTTCACCGTCCATTGTTTTAATATTGATAGGCACCTCAGCAAGAGTCACTAGATTTTACACGTTGCATTCTCTTCAATTTGTTGGTTTGCGCCGTTAATGTAGCATAATTAGTCCATTTTTATTTAACCAAATGGAGCACTGAGATTAGACGCTGGACCAGTTGCCCTTTATCTGAGCCATGCATTCTCATTTCCATTTTTTTTTCTTGTTAATCCCTTTATCCTCTGAAGCCCACGTCCCTTAGAGCGGGAAATGCCACAATCACATTCTTAATTATCTTATAGGAGACTGAATCAAAATGAGTGTACCTTATTTTGAAGACCTTGAAAGATTTTAGGGTGATAGAATGGGGGTGTTGGAGGGGGATTGTATCCATGGCAGATGCAGGTCTGAGACAGCAGGGGTGTGTATGGGGTCTGTGCAGGGGGTCTCATTATCCTGTGCCCTGTGCCAAAGCTATTTTCTCTAAAAAGAAAAGCGATAGCGTCCCTGTCCGGCCTGAGATAGCCCTCACAGGAGTAGCAGTTAGAGGCAGAGCAAGAAAGGGACGGGGGAGGGGCGACTGCTCATTACATGCGCTAAAGCAACATTTGAAATGTAAATCATCATCAATTGATCCCCATCCCCCCTACCACACACCGATTACTATCTGTCCCCAAGTCATCTGTCTCCAAAATCAACAGTGTTGGAAATGTTGAACGCCAGCAGTTTTTACCCAGGGGTTGTTCTTTGAGCCAAATCTAATACGCCTCATGCGCAATTTTATGAATTTTCCTTTGTAACTGTATAGATAGATCTATAAATAACAGACCGTTTATTGCTTAAATAATCTACTATGGACCATTGAATTTTCCCAAGATTGGCGTGTCTCAAGTGTCCGTAGTGTATGAATGTGAGTGTGTATGTGATTGTGCCCTGCGATGGACTGGCACCCTGTCCAGGGTGTACCCCGCCTTGTGCCCTGAGTTCCCTGGGATAGGCTCCAGGTTCCTCCGTGACCCTGAAAAGGAGTAAGCGGTTGAAGATGGATGGACATCCAAGATCATAGAAATCAGTCGAAATTTTGCGGAAACATAGCCGAAAGAATACATCTCCCCCACGTCTTATCCACCCTTCTCGAAACCTTGATGATGATGCACGAGTTGTCTTGGAGATTCAATGAAACCTTCTTTTGAGTCACACAAATTAACGAGTGGTCTCGAGACGAGCTGCAGTAGTGTTCTGGAGTGTGAAGGAGGATGAGGTATCCATATAAACTTCTTGTCAGTTGTGTCACCGATACAGATACAAACAGTTGTGGAGATGGAAAAGACATGGAATAATGGCTGCTTGCTTGAGAGTGGGCCACAGAGACATTTAGAGGAAAAAGTGCTGCAAAACATGATTAAAAAAGGATGAAGAGATGGTCATGCTAGTGCGCTGTTATGTGGTGCGCTTGTAGAGAAATGCATTATACATTGTGCTTTGTATGCATGCTTGTCAAGGTTGTGTACGATTCATTCTTTGAAAGCATTAAATGATGTACTGAACTGTTTTCCTGCGACAGTTCTTCTGTTACGGACTCTGAATTGGCCGTTTTTAGATTAACGAGCCTCTAATAAATCTGTTATTAAAGCAGTACAGGGGTGAAAAATAATCTCTTTTGCTGTTATGCTATGTTTACAGCTGAATGCATGGGAGCACCATTCTGCGACACCTGGCAGTCAGTCCAGCAGGTCTTTCATTTGTCCTTGATTGGATTTCATAATCCTTCTCCATATGATGAACCTTTGGTCTTTACCTTTACAGGGCAATTTGAGAAATGGTTTTGTTTTAAACAGCAATAATAACGAAATGGGACATGAAGGAGAGAAATTCCTAATCCCATGAACGGCGAATCAGGAAGCAGCGTGGGCCGAAACACAAGTTTTATTCGTGCCAAATAGTTTCCAAAACCCAGTGCATTCATTTAAACAGTTGTAAATCAGATTAAGATTGAAGTGTCTAAATGCTCAGCATACTAATGCTTCTAAAGGTAAATAAAGTAATAAAGTAAAGTCATCCTGCCTGCCAATTTCAGCGTCGGTGAAGAGTCTTGAAGATGTCTTTTTACACAGTTTAGCCTTTTGTAATGAAGCATAATCTCTTCTGACAGGAGATTAATGATGGTCCTTTCCCCACCCTAACATGGCTCCAGATGAGCGAGCGAGGGAGACAGACGAATGAAGGCAGGGACGGAGAAAAGGAAGGCTTGCTGTCTGTCATCATGCCATCCTGATACAGGTTCTGGTTAAATGCGGTCACTAAAACAAACTGAGGTTTCTAAGGCTCTCGGGTTTTCCTCCCCGATTCTAGGAAGTCGTATTATATATATATATCTACGCCTACATGTGTGTTTCCCAAAAAAAATGACGCACTGTGTGTCAGAAAAAGAGCTATTAAAAAGAAACATGCTCAACGGTCACGCTTTCCTCCACTGTAGTGAAGCACAAAGAGGAACCTGATCTGACACTTTGGTTGTGTGTTTGAGAGGAAAGGGAAGGTAATGCTCTGGGAGCTCGCTCCTGATGATAACATTTGTTCCATGGACCGCAACAGCTGCTGAAGTCCTTTGCAACTCTGTCTTGTGTTGACTGACTAATTGTTACGTGCTGTATGTGTGTGTGTATATACTTTATGTATGAGGGGAGAAGTGAATGCCTCAGGACAGTATTACTTGCATACAGGGTTGTACCTACTAAATCAGATCCCTGAACAGGTACTGAATATTGTTTCAGTGTTTGGTGTTGAAAATGTCTTAAACAGAAGCTTGCCATTGAAAGCCAGAGGCCTATCCAAATCTCGCCGATCTTAAGCCTACACAGTGAGCATGTTTAGGATGACAGGTAAAAATGACCAAAAAAAAAATGCCTCAAGCTACCTAGATATTAATCATGCAGTTTAAATTTAAATGAAATGGTTCAGGGTGTAATATGATTTGGGACCTTTATACTTGCTTAGCTGCTTATCAGAGTTAACATTCTTCTATAATCAGCCAAATAAAACCCTTTATTACAGGGAAGAACAGTTATTTCTGCCTCTCTCTCTCTTTTCTAGACTCATTCTGTTCACTAATGAGTTGTAAGATTAACATCACTGACAGGTGAAGTGAATAACATTGATTATTGATTACAATGGAAGACAGGAAGTGAACAGTCATTTCATATGGCGGCTGTGGCTCAGTCGGTAGAGCGGGTTGTCCACTAATCCACTAATCGTAGGGTTGGTGGTTCGAATCC
Organism: Noturus placidus; assembly: GCA_022414735.1. Classification (NCBI taxonomy): domain Eukaryota; kingdom Metazoa; phylum Chordata; class Actinopteri; order Siluriformes; family Ictaluridae; genus Noturus; species Noturus placidus. The sequence continues at coordinate 63,534 of JAFFST010048700.1, forward strand.
CGGCCCGGGTGATCCCACACTGAACCCTAAGTTGCCCCCGATGGCAAGCTAGCACCTTGCATGCAGCTCTGCTACCATTGGTGTGTGAGTGTGTCTCATTTGTAAGTCGCTTTGGATAAAAGCGTTTGCTAAATGAATAAATGTAAATTTCTTGAAGTTGATGTGTTGGCGAGCTTAAGGATCTGAGCAACCAAATTTTGGTCAGAGCATCTCTAAAAGAGAAGTTTCTTGTGGGGTGTTCCCAGTATGCAGTGGTTAGTACCTATCAAAAAAAGTGGCCCAAGGAAGGAGAACCGGTGAACGGGTGACAGCGTTATGGGCACCCAAGGCTCATTGATGAGCGTGGGGAGCGAAGACTAGTCCGTCTGGTCCGAGCCTCTTTCAGCAGGATAATGCGTCCTGCCACAATGCAAAAAAAAAAAATGTTCAGGAATGAACAATCGAGAAGCATGACAAATTGTTCAAGGTGTTGACTCGACCTCCAAATTCCCAATCTCAATCTGATTGAGCATGTGTGGGATGTGCTGGATCAAAGTCTGATCCACGGAGGCCCGACCTCGCAGCTTAAAGGACTTGCTAACGTATTGTATTGGTGTCCAATACGTCCAGAGCTCTTTTGATGGGATCAACACAATATTAGGCAGGTGGCGTTAATGTTATGGCTGATTGGTATATTAGACTAAAGCAGACTCCTCCTGTCACTTAACTTTAATGTCTTTTTTATAAATGGCCTACGAAAACGTCACTCTCATTATAAGCAATAAAATACATGCTGTGTAATTAAATAATATGAAGACTCAGTAAGTGTGGGCGGCTGTGGCTCAGCCGGTAGAGCGGGTGGTCCACTAATCCATTAATCGTGGGGTTGGTGGTTCGAATCCCGGCCCGGGTGATCCCATGCCGAAGTGTCCTTGGGCAAGACACTGAACCCTAAGTTGCCCCCGATGGCAAGCTAGCACCTTGCATGCAGCTCTGCTACCATTGGTGTGTGAGTGTGCTCTGATTTGTAAGTTGCTTTGGATAAAAGCGTCTGCTAAATGAATAAATGTAATGTAAGTGCATTCTCTAAATACTTGATTCAGCTTAACAGTATATAAAGTGATAGGAAGTACTTTGATCCTTTGTAAAAAAAAAAAAAATATATATATATATATACAGTATATATATTCTTGAATAGGGGCGCACGGTGGCTTAGTGGTTAGCACGTCCGCCTCACACCTCCAGGGTCTGGGGTTCGAGTCCCGCCGGGGCCATGTGTGTGTGGAGTTTGCATGTTCTCCCCGTGCGTTGGGGGTTTCCTCTGGGTTCTCCGGTTTCCTCCCCCAGTCCAAAGACATGCATGTTAGGCTGATTGGCGTGTCTAAAGTGTCCATAGTGTATGAGTGTGTGTGTATGTGATTGTGCCCTGTGATGGACTGGCACCCTGTCCAGGGTGTACCCCACCTTGTGCACGATGCTCCCTGGGATAGGCTCCAGGTTCCCCATGACCCTGATAAAGGAGTAAGCGGTTGAAGATGGATGGATGGATGGATGGATATTCTTGAATAAATGTAGCTAAAAATAATATCAAATGAAAATAATTACCCAATTATCTTTAGTGTGTTTTTATCAGCATAGCTCTCATATGTGCGACTGATTGAAATGAATTCTCTCATTAAGTCGTGTATTTATGTATATATGCATGGATAGAAAAGCTCTATCAGATTTGTCCCGCTAGCCTCCATAATTTAATATCTTGCTTAACCTATTTTTAAAAAGGAATATTATTCATATTAATTAATTGCTGTGAACTTTCCAATTTCGTCATTGTCACATCCTACAAGCTTAACTGTGGCTTCTCTATCACTCGACAGAGCTATATTAACCCGACATGTGTGATGGATAACGTATGTTCCTCCTACTTTTTAAACTGTTGCACATCCAATGCCATAGACTGTGCTTGGAGAAGAGTGCTAACATTATTCTGTATACATGTGCTTACAGACACCCACGATGTGGTTGTGGAGCTATGATTGACAGGAGAGAGAGGAAGACCATCCTTCCCCTCCAGAGAGCATAGCCAATTATGCACTATTTGCCTTCTGGCTACAGGGTGAAATATTCTCGCTGTGAAATTTAAAACAAACATTAACATGAAATAAAAATGCTAAGGCACGTTTCTGCTTGCACAACACATTTCCTGAAACTTCACTCAGTTGCCTTTTTGTTTTCTTTTGTACCTCTTTGAGGCGTTCAAATGGAGAAATGTGGCTTAAGTGTGTGAATGTGGTATGTGTGGTTTAGACTGTAATGTGTGTGGTATAGATCACCATAGATATAAAAGCTCAGCTGATGATTAACATGACTAGCCACACATTCCTCGATCTCATATTCTCTTTTTTTAAATTCTCATTATAGTGAGAAGTTGCTAACAACCGGTTACAGGATCTGACCTGCTGTCATGCGGTTTATAAGACGTGAGGGGGTATCATGCTATATATATGTAATGCTAAAACAGGCATCAGCCATTTGCATGTCATTACACTGGTATACTCTAACCACTGCTTTCTTGTCATAATGACAGCTGGAAATGAACCCTAGTGTTAATAGCAGCTCTACACAGGACCACCCTCATGAATCCAGTATTACCTTTCAGTCTGTTCGCTCTCAGTGGTTAACTTTTGTCATAAATTAGAATGTTAAAGGAAGACATGATGTAAGAGGATTGTTGGGCCTGCTCCTTTTATTTTGACGTGACCCACAATAACGGATATGTTGTTAAAGTTTATGGCTGAATCAAAAATGCTCTTTATTGCATTCGATTTGATTTGATTAAGATTCTTACTTACAATAGCAGTCTGGCAAGCAGTGAAGCGACTTGAAGATTATAGAAGCACAGAGTGGAAGGGAAGTGGGAAAATAATCTATATGACAATAGTTGAATAACAAAAACAAAACAAGAGGCACAACTAACATTTATAAAAGTGCTTACTTAGAGTGAGAATGGGTCCATCCATCCCTCCATCCATCCATCCCTCCATCCCTCCCTCCATCCCTCCCTCCATCCATCCATCCATCCCTCCATCCATACCTCCATTCATCCATCCCTCCATTCATCCATCCCTCCATCCCTCCCTCCATCCATCCCTCCATCCATCCATCCCTCCCTCCATCCATCCCTCCATCCCACCATCCCTCCATTCATCCATCCCTTCATCCATCCCTCCATCCCTCCATCCATCCCTCCAACCATCCCTCCATCCCTCCATCCATCCATCCATCCATCCCTCCATCCATCCATCCAACCCTCCATCCATCCATCCTCTACCGCTTACTCCTTTATCAGGGTCACGGGGAACCTGGAGCCTATCCCAGGGAACATGGGGCACAAGGTGGGGTACACCCTGGACAGGGTGTCAGTCCATCACAGGGCACAATCACATACACACTCACACACCCATTCATACACTTTACAATCAGCCTAACATGCATGTGTTTGGACTGGGGGAGGAAACCGGAGTACCCGGAGGAAACCCCCGCAGTACAGGGAGAACATGCAAGGAGAATGGGTACATGTCCCAGTAAAAACTATTTAATACAATGCTTTAAACACCTGGTATTACTTAAGAAATGCTGGTTGAAGAAAGGGACATACTGTAAGTAAGGAGGAGACTGACCAAAGGAAAGCCATGTAAATGAAAGTAAACCAATGGATATTATGGCAAATCTGTTGGGAATTCCAGCTGACTGCAGAGTAAAGAGAATAGCAATGGGTTGTTTTTTTTAAATGAACTGTGTAGCAAGAAAGTAAAGCGTGTCAACCTTTTGTAGTCCAATTCTGTACACTATTCTGTCACCATCACCAAATGGAAGATCTTTTGTCATTTGAACAAGTGCAAGTTTAGTCGCATAACTGAAAGAGGAACTTGTCCTCATGTGTGACTGAGTGTGTGACTGTATGCGTGAATTATGCCCTGCGATGATCTGGCATCCCATCCATGGTGAATTCTATCGCATTGGAGCTAGTGTTACCGGTATAGGCACCGGATCCACCACAACCCTGACCAGGAAAAGCAGTTGTGTGTGTGTGTGTGTGTGTGCGTGTGTGTGTGTGCGTGCGTGTGCGTGCGCGTGTGCGTGCGTGTGTGAGAACAACATTTGGTCTAATTCAGACCCCTGAGGGATACCTTTAGTAACTCGAAGAGGATGAGATTGTTGTACTGATTACACACGTAGAAATCTTTGAGAAATATAATCTGAAACAAAACAAGTCAGCAAGTGTTCTATTACCCCAATGAAAATTGCAGCACAATGATGTTTGGTTTCTAAAGCAGACGCAGACACAAAACAGCCACCAGCAGACAAAATACTCTGTGCATAATAAAAATGTTTATCTGCTTATTTACCTGCCATTGTGTGTGTTCGCATCTTAATGGGTTTAGCTCTCTTTTCAAGCTCACGTCAATCCTTTGGAACAGTGTGGCTTTTAAGTCAGTCTAACCAGTATTCAACCTCTTTAAAGATTTGACTGAGAGGACCATTAAAAGAATGTCTTGGTAAACTTTAATGATCCATGGTGAGTCCTGTGTATGAGGGGTCAGTGGATTCTTCCCACAGGTTTTAGTCATATAAGGTTTGAACTTTGACGTCGTGCAAATTTGTTGTCTCGCACTTTGTGCAGAAAAAAGAACAAGTGAGGAATCTTTTGTCTTATATGAGGTCTTGATCACGAAAACTACGAATCAGTCTTCGCCATGTTTTTGCATTAGCAGTGTCGCAATTCTTTGGTAATTTAGAGCCATCTGTAGCTGCACAATACTAAACAGAACAAACAACTTAGAAGGGTTTGGAAAATCGCACTATTAGTCATTTCAAATGGAGCATAATAGCACCTATTAAATGCACATAAAATGACACCTTCTCAAAGACTATCTTTGTGCACAGTTCTGTGAACTTCTGTCACACTAGAAGCCTGCGCCAACTTCACTGTGAATGCTCGACATTACCTGAACTCAATCTTTTTCAAAGTACTTCCACACCAGATCAGTATTTTGCCAAACGATTGTTGTCATAACAGCCTCTAGGCATTTTGTGTGCTTTAAAAAAAAAAAAATCTTTATTTATTTATTTTTTAAAATTACAACAAGAAGTTCAACAGGATTTTCTTGAACGCTCACGTCCTAGTGTGTGGTGATTTTTAAATACGCCATATACTCTAGTAGAAACATAAACATTCATCACATGATTCATTAGATTTTATTTATCTTCTAATCATGTAAGCCAAACCTGCATCAGTGAGGACTTTATTGAGTTTAGTATGCTGACAGAGAGCTGAAAGTACTACAGGACTATATTTCTCATTACATCTCCATTAATTATGGCTGGTGATTGCTTGTGTCAGTTGAAAGGTCACAGGACTAGAATGGAAACAAGTTTTAATTCATTCTAATGAATTCTAATTAATTCTTGCATCTCTTAATTTGATGCTCATGATTGTTGCGAGCTGCTGTTACAGTGTACAAATGAGGCAGGAATTTATTCATGCAGTCACTTTAGCTCCTTAGTACTAGCCGGATTTATTAGGATGGGAAAAAGAAATCCCATGCTGGAAAACTCAGAAAGGGTGTGATGTGGACGGTAATAGTTTCAGGTCAATATAAGCAGTAGCTGAATATTCCAGGACTTTTATCTGACTACTTGGACTTATTCCAGGAGCATTCATTTGTCATGAATTAATGTTAGTACCTTGTGCGATTTGTAAACTCTTGAAATGTTGGCATGTTTATTGTGTTCTTCCAATGAATTGGGTGCAGGTGAATCCCTTTATTTCAATCCAAAATACCCCCCCCCCTTCCCCCACCGAGGTCCTAAGTCATAACGTGTGTTTTTTTCTTCTTCTTCGCTTTGTTCTCCTTCTTCTTTCTTTTTGTAGTTTCATTTCCTCCCACTAATCCTTTATTCTAATGCCATAAAATACAGCAGCCCTTCCATATGCTGAGATGCTTATGTGATTTTGATGGGAGTAAAGTCAAGCAAAGTAGGTTCAGTATGGAAAATATCACACCACGTCAAACACTCTCTCTTAGTGTGTGTGTGTGTGTGTGTGTGTGCGTGTGTTCACAGGTACTGTGGGAATGGGAGCATGTGTTTGATGGATCAGCCAGAAGTCCGGAGGTGTCGTCAGGGTCAAAAGGGGATAATGGTCCCACTTTTCCAGCTTTCTCCTGACCTCCCACGCAGCGTAATCTGAACAGGGCACTGGGGCTACACAGTGAGAGTAAGTGGACCCCAGAGGCCAGCTCTGCCACACAGGGAGCTGGACTGTGTTTGTGTGTGAGTGTGTGGGTGTGTCTTGGGCTGGCGGTGGAAAACAAGTTATAAAGTTGGTATTATAGATTGTGTTTCATGTTATAGGCTTCAACTGGCTCATCCGGCTGTGGTGCTATTTCTGCCATGCAGAGGTTTGGGTAGACTTTAGCCATTACAAGGTCAACTCAAAAATATTTGGAATGAATCGTTTATTTCTTATCCTTGCCTCTGAATTGGCAAAATACTAAATGGAGAGGAAATAAAAGAAGGGAAAAGAAATAAAACAAAGCACAATGAGAGACATTTTCTAAGGCAGGTGCATATTCCTTTGCATCACAGATTCTATTGTCAATGGGTATTTCAAATGGGTTTTTGGTGAAATGCCTGAAATAAGGTCTGTGGTTAACACAAGCTCAAGATCTGCATCTACATTTATTCATTTATCAGACGCTTTTATCCAAAGTGACTAACAAATGAGACACACTCACACACCAATGGTAGCAGAGCTGCATGCAAGGTGCTAGCTTGCCATCGGGGGCAACTTAGGGTTCAGTGTCTTGCCCAAGCACACTTCGGCATGGGATCACCCGGGCCGGGATTCGATTAGTGGATTAGTGGACCACCCGCTCTACCGACTGAGCCACAACATGAAAGATATTTTCATGTTTTAATCTATGACATAAAATACATCAATAATACACCTCTAGTGGTTTTGATAAGCTTTTACATATCTCGAAAAAGCCGGGTTGCTAACAAGTGACTAAATGGTACTAAAGAGGTTGTCGGAGACATTAAACATCGTCACACCGAATAAGAAAACACATCTACTACAGCGCTTGCAAACTATTAGAACTCAAACTTTCCAACTTGTAGGTTTATTAATTTATAGTATTTTCCTATTGTAGTGTTTCTTAATTGCAATGCTATAAAGCTTAGCAGTGGTGATGTTCAAGTCATGTGACTATGATGTAGTTTGCTCATATTGGCTTTTTGTAGAGGGAAAAAGGGTGGTGCTAACCTCTGGGTTGGCCTCCAAAAATACGTCATCCCTGCAGCACTTTATTAGTGGCGACTTCAGTCTCCTATGATTCAGCACAGCCGCCTGTAAAATGTTCAATCAGTCTTTCACTAAATGAATTCATCCATCTTCAACCACTTACTCCTTTTCAGGGTCACGGGGAACCTGGAGTCTATCCCAGGGAGAATGGGGCACAAGGCGGGGTACACCCTGGACAGGGTGCCAGTCCATCGCAGGGCACAATCACACACACATTCATTCATACACTATGGACACTTTAGACATGCCAATCAGCCTAACATGCATCTCTTTGGACTGGGGGAGGAAACTGGAGTACACGGAGGAAACCCCCGACACACGGGAAGAACATGCAAACTCCGCACACACATGGCCCTGTCGGGACTCGAACCCCGGACCCTGGAGGTGTGAGGCGTAATCGTCCAGTGCAAGGATGATCAAATGTCCTTCTTGTCTCCCTGTAGCACTGTCTTAGGCATCTTACATAACAGACATTACAGTTTATGTCTCTGTACCCATCTGCAGTCCTCATGTCTCCCTGCAGCAGGTCTATGGCATGTTCACGCAGGAGAGCAGGAGCCCTAGACATCTTTCTTCTGGTGTTTTTCAGAGTCAGTAGAAAGGTCTCTTTAGTGTCCTAACTTACAGTAACTGTGATCTTAATTGCCTACCGCCTCGTCCACAGGTGCATGTGCAATGATTGTTTATGGTTCATTGAGCAAGCATGAAAAACATCATTTAAACCCTTTCCAATAAAGATCTGTGAAGCTTATTCGGATTTGACAAAATTATCTTTAAAATACAGTCTCCTGATATATATGCAGAGTATATTAGCATGTATGGTACAGTGCCCATTGTTCCCTTACCCACTGTTATGAATGAGTAAGGGAATTTGGCCTATGTGTTACTTCATATTTATAACCCTGTGAAGTCAATTTGCTGTTCCTAATCACCCAGGTGTACTACATTTTTTATTTTTAATTATTGGTGGGAATATACTTCGAATATGATTTTCTCATATGAATTTATAAGGATGCCAATAATTGGGGTACAGCTATAACAAAGTTTTATATATATATATATATATATATATATATATTAGCACGTCCGCCTCACACCTCCAGGGTCATGTTATCCAGGTGTGTCGGGGGTTTCCTCCGGATACTCTGGTTTCCTCCCCCAGTCCAAACACATGCATGTTAGGCTGATTGGTGTGTCTAAAGTGTCCGTAGTGTATGAATGTGTGTGTGTGAGTGTGTATGTGATTGTGCCCTGTGATGGACTGCCACCCTTGTGCTTGATGCTCCCTGTGATAGTCTCCAGGTTCCCCCGTGACTCTGAAAAGGAGTAAGCTGTTGAAGATGGATGGATGGATGGATATATATATATATATATATAT
>JAFFST010048700.1:94798-109080 GCA_022414735.1 Noturus placidus
GAACCATCAACCCTACGATTAGTGGATTAGTGGACAACCCGCTCTACCGACTGAGCCACAGCCGCCCTGTATTAATCTGATAAGTTATCATAATTTTTTATTTTATAAAGAAAACCAGCTAGCAATGAATCTATTTTGAGGTGATAGCACCCTGGTGGCTTTTACATGTAGAGATCGGTTCCATAGACTAGTTCTACGTTCACTAGACAGCTGTGGGGAGCTGGTGACTAGTTGGAAGTGGGGAAAAAGTAGCAAGGCAGATGGTAAAGCAAAATGACTACATGTACTTCATTAATCTCGAAATATTTCCTAGATACTAGATTAAGCCCAATCTAAAACCAAGTGCAAACATGTTTTAATGGAACGTTCTAATGCTTTTAATCTCATTCCAGACTGGACCTGAATGAATTCTAACAAATTGTGCCTGCACTCTCTGTAATATCTGTGTGTCTCCATCTGTGATATTTGCTATTTAACTTAGTATTTCCAAAAATATAAACAAATAAGTCAATTAAACCACACAGTAAAGATGATATGAAACATGAATGAATGATTGATTGAGATCCCAATTTACACCAGACATGTTGAACTGTCACCCTGTCCAGGGTGTACCCCGCCTTGTGCCCGATGCCTCCTCAGGTTCCCCATGACCCTGATAAAGGAGTAAGCGGTAGAGGATGGATGGATGGATGTATGTTGAATGTGTCTCTAGCATTGTGCGAGCATGGTACTTTTCTTTATACCAAGAGCTTCATATCTGATTGTCCTCTCCCAGGGATTTTTTTTTTTTTTTTTTTTTTTTGCAAAACAGTCATATTTGTGCAACACCTGCATTTGTAAACCGCATTAAATAAGAATGATCATGTGATGTGTATGACACAAGAGGACGAATTTGGGTAAATGTGGTTTTCAAGTCGATTTTAGCCCGTGTTTGCTCAGCATTACAGAAACAAAAGAGAGTTTGAGCACTTCAGGGAGATTCCCAACCCAGAGCATATCAGTCTCTAATTTGATCTTCATACCACAGAAATTAGGTCCAAGGATGGGGCTAAAACACAAAACAAATAAACTACTACGTTGAGAATACAATAGAACAATATATCTCTGAAAGGGAATGATGGAGGGAACTGGTAAAGGTTATTATTACAAAGGTTCAAAAGTAATTACCAACTAACAATATCCTTTGATTGTATTTGCAATGTATCAAGCTGAGGTTGCTTTGTGGCCTGAAAACACATTTCATGGGAACACGAATATAAGTTATGTGCACGGTTTTATGACCATAATACTATTCACTACATTCTCACTAAATCTCTGCAATGTACAAAGATATGGTCATAACTTTTATTTCTAACCCCTTATTGGGATTCTGTCTTTTGCGGTCCACAGTTTAAGACGTTCCTACGTCAAAAAAAAAAAAAAACGTTTGGGTCAAGCATGTACTAGCTCTTCTTCTCCGATGTTACGACCAGCTACTTGTGAACCATTATTATGAAGATGAAATGTTATATACTAAAGCATAAGAGTCTCTTTCCTAATCAATTACACTGGAACAGTTTTTGTGCCGTTTCATGCTCCCTAAAAGCACTTTCTCAGGGTGGGAATACTCTATTCTATCTGCCCAGGCCAATTATGTGTGACAGAGATGTTATGATAGAGTCTAGCGTGATTGCTCTCCTGAGCCTCCCGGTGCTTGCAGCAATATCAGTCTGAAATCATCAAAACACTATTATCCTCTGCTGCCTGTTGGCTGCATTTAAGAGCACAACAATAACACTTTGAATCATGCTACTGAGAGAAGATTTGGATGATGTGATTTAGATGCCGTTTATTTGTTGTGTGTTTAATGTTGGTAATGCGTAAATCTGAGTGCCGAACAGTACATTAATATTAGCTCTCCAAGTGATATGTATTACATGTATGGTTAATACTATGTAATTAGTTATATATTTTACGTGAAGTATGTATGAGATAGGGGCGCACGGTCCGCCTCACACCTCCAGGGTCCGGGGTTTGAGTCCCGCCAGGGTCGTGTGTGTGCGGAGTTTGCATGTTCTCCCCGTGTGTCGGGGGTTTCCTCCGGGTACTCCGGTTTCCTCCCCCAGTCCAAACACATGCATGTTAGGCTGATTGGCGTGTCTAAAGTGTCCATAGTGTCTGAATGTGTGTGTCAGTGTGTATGTGATTGTGCCCTGCGATGGACTGGCACACTGTCTAGGGTGTACCCCGCCTTGTGCCCGATGCTCCCTGTGATAGACTCCAGGTTCCCCGTGACCATGAAAAGGAGTAAGCGGTTGAAGATGGATGGATGGATGTATGAGATACTCACATCATGTGCATTTCTGGTAAGTACCTTAGTCTTTAATCCATGAAAACACTATCAAGATAACATTATCAAGAAAGATCAACTTAAATACCTCCATCGCTCTACAGGAACAAAGGCATCCTTGGCGGATAATCTGCATGTCGTGCAATAAAACTATAGCTCATTTTGGTATGTTTTTTTTTTCAGTGCATGTCTGCATTGAAATGAGTGAGATAACTCAGAAGATTAATGAACGACTTAACCTGGTCTAAAGATAAAAGTGGCTTCAGCATAAGGGGCTGGAATTTACGCATCATTGTGATAAAGTCTTCTAATTGGTCTTGTTGGCTGATAACAGCACTGGGCAGACTATAATAGCTTGGAAAAAGCTGACAATTATTTGCTGCTACTGAGGGACTAATTAGCATGATTTTTTTTTTTGTATAGCGTTAATTTGAGCATAATAGATTTAATTACAGCTAGCATTTTTAGAATGAAGCAATCATATAATAATAGTATTGTGTTCTTATTTTGTTTTGTGTGTGTGTGTGTGTGTGTGTGTGTGTGTGTGTGTGTGTGTGTGTGTGTGTGTGTGTGTAAAAAACATCTAGGGAATCCTCTCACGTTCAGCACAAAGCCAGATGATTTTCACATCTTCTGCGGAGATTGAGTGTGGGTGGGTGGGGATTAAGAAGAGATAGAAATGGTAAGAACACAATGAGCTGTTGATGGGTTTCTTACCTCTGACATAGCCACTCAGTCTTCACTAATCACCATGCTCATGTCCCAGTGGCCTGGGACTGCAAAGTAGCATGCACCAAACTGTGTCTCCAAGACTCTTCCACCCACACCTACGCTTCGCCAGCCTGTTATTGGAGAAGAAATGAAATTAAAGCTGTGCCGCCCAGGCCTCTTCTAGTAATTATGGCTGAATTTCCCCTGTGGCATCCTTCAGCTCACAAACCAAGGTTCTTATTCACCACTTAACAACAAGCTAGGAGGCACTTTGACAAGTGAGGTCAAATTCACCCTGTCTCTGGTGACCCTTAGAAGCCACCGTAGTCACTCATGTCAGTCAAACAGAAAAGAAAAGGTTGTGAGACGAGGAGATTATGCATATTTCTTTTGTTTGTGTTTGAGGTGTTTTCAGACACTTCTTAAACTCAGATTAAAGCTTTTGTGTGGTAGAGGCTGTTCTGGCATTTTTCACATACTGAAAGTTTCCCTGTCGTATTCGTAGCTTTGAAGGTTTTATATAGCCTTTAGGTTCAGAAACTGAACAGAAACTCTGTTTTCTTCCCCCCGGGGGAAATATCACAATAGACAGGCAGCTTGTCAGCTCTTGGTGGTGAAGAATCTATCATTTTCTTGGGTGAATAATGTTGAACAGTAGGGTTGTGAATAATTCAGTAGTGCTTTTCTGCAGACTTTATTTTGACACTCATATGAACTATATTACCTGCCTTTAATACATGTTTTAGGTATGATTCAAACAGGCTACATTTGTCTATGACATTCAGTGGTGGACACAACTCCATTACAACTCCAGCAAAAGTACAGTAATCCACTAATCCACTAATCGTAGGGTTGGTGGTTCGAATCCCGGCCCGGGTGATCCCATGCCGAAGTGTCCTTGGGCAAGACACTGAACCCTAAGTTGCCCCCAATGGCAAGCTAGCACCTTGCATGCAGCTCTGCTACCATTGGTGTGTGAGTGTGTCTCATTTGTAAGTCGCTTGTAAAAATGTAAAAATGTAAAATGATATTTCTGTAAAGCTGCTTTGAGACAATGTACCATTGTAAAAAGCGCTATACAAATTGATTAATTATTATTATTATTATTATTATTATTACTGGGAACAAATTACAAGTGAAAGCTGTAAAGACAGATTTTTGTATTAAAGTAAAAGTACAGAAGTACTTGGTTTTAAAAGTCCTTCAATATCAAAAGTAAATGTCCTTCTTTTTTTTTTAATGTCAACATATTGTTTTATTATTGTTGTATGTAATACTTACAATACCTTATGCCTCGGATCCAACCTTCTGAATACACTGCTTATCTTCAGTATGCGTGGAATAAAGAGATTTTCGAATGTTACAAAACCTATAGAAATGAAACAACTGATTTGACATAAAAAGACAGCCATAATCATTATTTAACACTCCTAGCCACCCCCACAAAAGCAGCATGGTAGTGTTCTCACACAGCTCTGGCAGTGTGCACACATCTATGTGTATACATTCATCCACATATCAATCAAGCGGACAGTGAAATTGCTGTAAATACAGACTGATCAGGGAAAATATAATAATCCAACCTGCTTTAAAACCCAGCCACACAACCATAGCTGTGTAACAAATATATATATATATATATAACAACAAAGATACTGTCCCTCACAGGTCATTCGGAGAGAGAAATCTCATGGTCAAGTCAGTCCAACTTATAAAAGCCCTTATTCATCTTAAGAAGAAGCTGGTTCTGAAAGTTATGTTATGTTGGCGTCTGTGGCTCAGTCGGTAGAGTGGGTTGTCCACTAATCCACTAATCGTGGGGTTGGTGGTTCGAATCCCGGCCCGGGTGATCCCATGCCGAAGTGTCCTTGGACAAGACACTGAACCCTAAGTTGCCCCCGATGGCAAGCTAGCACCTTTCATGGAAGCTCTGCTACCATTGGTGTGTGAGTGTGCACTTGTAAGTCGCTTTGGATAAAAGCGTCTGCTAAATGAATAAATGTAATCTAAATGTGAATTAATTGCTCGCCTTCTTGGACTGAAGATCAATCGAGCTGCACTAAGAAGCCTTTGACAGGCCGTGGAGACAGGCAGGGCTCTGTTCAGTCTGAGCGACAGGTTGGATAAGGCTGGAAAAGATGTCAACATAGTCATACCTTTAGATGTACATGTTTGGTATGCATCCAGTTGTTTGGATGTCTCCAGTGTGTGTGTGTGTGTGTGCTTGATATTAGAAAAGAAATCCTCTTTATCAGAGGTTCTTGAGGAGTTGTCAGCAGTCTGAAGACTCTCATCATGATCATAAAGATGTTCCTTGATGTAAATGAGGCCTAAATAATAAACGATTATAGGTTAGTCCTTTTTTTATCATCGTTTCATCATTGAATGAGGTAATAATGGACCATTTAGAACATTTTTCTTACCAAGTTTGAGGATGGATTCATCACTGATACGGGATGTTTTGAACGATGGATGATTAATGGCTGCACTAACTAGCTGGTGATCAGACATCATGTTCCTAACCGGTTTTTTCAAACCATCTAGGAGGGCATCAACTAGCGGCTTGCAGAATCTCAGCGATGCTCTTGCTTTCTTAAGCTTTCTGGTGAGAGTAGTGATAGTAGGGAGAAGCTCTATCTTTTTGTAATATGTTTGTTGCCTCCACAGCTGAGCTCATGGTGGTGGTAGTGGTGGTATATTCACCCAAACAGACCATTTCTGCTTGACTTAACCTAACGCAAGCAAAATAAAACCAATCATAAACATTTTCCCCCAAATTTAAACAGAACAACTATGCATTCAAGCATATGTATTCTCATAAAGTGGACATTAAGGACTACACAAGAAAGGTTGTATGTAATGAAACAAAAAAAAAAAACACACACAATTACAGACAAACGCTACATACATACGAACTTTGAGTCAGCTCTCACCGACCCCTCTTATTGATCTTTATGGATTCTCACGATATGCTCCAAAGCCAAATAAAAGGAGTTCCGTCTTGTTGCATTAGGCTGTACCAGCTGAGGCTTACAGTGCTCTTCAACAACCTCTGCAGCTGAAGTGGATATTGCAGTCTTATTCCAGAGAGCCTGATACTTTGACAGCTTCTTGTATTTGCATTATTGGCATCCACTATAGAAACCAAATTAAGCAAAGGGCAAGCGCACCAATGACGCTTTGGCAGTTGGTATTGAACGCCATCATCTTCAGCCATAATGGCAATGGATTCCACTTCCATCTCATCATCAGGACCATCGTCTTCTTGAGGCATTCCTTCTCCGGTTACCTTTTCAGCAGTAACATTATTGTTTTCATCTGGTCCAAACACATGAAACACCTTCTTACAGTCCAACAATCAGTTGTTGTGGCAATGTATGCAGCTTACTTCATTGCTTCCTTCACCTGCTCCTTCATTGTTATTGTGGCTGAATCAATCTTGCGCCGCACAGATGTTCGAGACATGACCACACACTTTGGCTGTAAGTCCAGAACTAGTTTTTGGAATGATGGCTGTTCAACAAGGGAGAAGGACTGAAGACCCTGAACTATGAAGTGGAGATAGCATTGTCAACAGATATTTGAGACACCTGCTGTGTTTCTTCAAGCTTCTGTTTGAGATGTCCCAGCCTCATATTTTCTGTTGTAGGCAGCTGACTATATTTCTTCCATCGACATCTATACATCCTCTATAAAAAGCATGTGTTGAATTTCTGCCTTAAAAAAGTGCCTTAAAATGCACTAATGACATTAAAGGTCACAAATAATCAATAAGACTTATGGTAAATAACATGTAACTAGAACTGCACAATTCCGGATAAACTGAGAATCACAATGTTTCTAAACTTCAAAAGAATTTTTTGTTTTAAATAAAGATCACGATTCTTCAACAAAGCTAATTTACATAGGAATTCACGCTTTTGCATGCTAACTAGCGTCATCGTCGACGTTAGTTAGCACAAGGCTATGGCAACTTGTCAATAATCCCTTCCTTTTTGAAATGCTTTTGTACTAAAAAAAAAAAAAAACAGTTCCTTGATCTCAGTAGCATTAGCAGATTCCAGATTTAAGACCCATAAAACTAAAGCTGTTGGCCTCTTAGGTTTGTACAAGTTTCTAAAATGAGTGGCACCACTGGTGTGTTGTTATAGCCAGGAACACTAATAATTGTCGATGTTAATTAGCACAAGCTATGGCAACTTTGTGGGTAAATCCATAAAAGATCATTTGACTGACCATACTTCATTCTGAAACTTTATCTCTACAGTACAGATCATTTCAAGCTTTCACAAGACATTCAAAGTTTACAATATGCTTCTGCAGGTTGGACGGAGAGTTTTTGAAGGTTGTGATATGGGTCGTTTTTGGCAAACAAAGCAAACATTAACATTTTCAGTAACCCGGAACATGTTTTCTGAGTATGTCCATGGGTCCAGGGTGGCTGTGGCTCAGTTGGTAGAGCGGGTTGTCCACTAATCCACTAATCGTAGGGTTGGTGGTTCGAATCCCGGCCCGGGTGATCCCATGCCGAAGTGTCCTTGGGCAAGACACTGAACCCTAAGTTGCCCCCGATGGCAAGCTAGCACCTTGCATGCAGCTCTGCTACCATTGGTGTATGAGTGTGCTCTCATTTGTAAGTCGCTTTGGATAAAAGCGTCTGCTAAATAAATAAATGTAATGTAATGGGTGCGCACACTGCGCTGAGGAACCGCTGTCTTCCGTCATTTTACCAGCTGATCACTGTTTAAAAAGTGCTGCAAAATCATTCAACTTCTCTACACCTGACCCGTCAGACATGTCCGAGTGATTATTGATAGGCTGTCTATCACCTGTAAAAATAAATAAATAAATAAATAAATAAAACAATCAAGTTTTAGAGATCCACTGATTGTGAAAGCTGCTAACGCCTTTCTACTCGAGGACCTTGATAGAAATGTACTGGAGTGGAAATCACTTTTTCACACAGGGCCATGATGGTTTGGATTTTTTTTCACCTTTAATAATAAACACCTTCATTTACAAATTGCATTTTGTGTTTACTTGTGTTGTCCTTGACTATTGTTTAAATTGGTTTGATGTTCCGAAACACTTAAGTGTGACAAACATGCAAAGGAACAGGAAATGAGGAAGGGGGCAAACACTTTTTCACACCACTGTATGATTCATTTATATGTAATTTTACATGTGGTTCATTTACACATGATTCATATACTATAAAACCCAACAACAGGCATAAGGCTCAAGGGCAACATAACCTATGATCTTTAATACAACAGTGAGTCTCCTGTAAAAATACTATATCAGAGTTTTTAAAAGTTTCAAATATATAAAATATATAAAAACCTTAGATCTCTTAACAGGATTACACATACCTATGATGTTCCAACTAATATATCTTAAAAGATCTATTTATTAGATCTTAAAATCTTATAAATCTTAAAATGCCTGTCCTAGCCATGCTGGGATGTTATATTATTCCTAATGAGTAAAAACTTTACTGAATGAAGATGTTTCATTGTTTAATCTCCGTCCTGTGATTTTCATATTGCGGACAATGAGTATGTCATGTTTGGCCTAAACTATGAAGAGTAATGGCAGTAATCAAATAATAGACATCCAAGTGTTTTGTTTTTTTCCTGCCAGAACACATAGTATTAGCTTGGGAGAAGACGAGTGAAGCATAAGTCACAATTTGGAGAACTTTGAACCTTTCATCGCTGGTTGTTTATTGTTGTCAGGGTTAGTGTAGCAATTTTTTATGGTGCGACGCCTGACTCTCGGGTCTGCAGGAGCCATGCTGAGCTCCTCCTCTCTCATATTTCTGTGCAAGAGGAACTTGTAAATAATCACTTCCTTTTGGAAATGCTTTTGTACTAAAAAACCCAGTTCATTGATGTCTGTAGCATTAGTAGACGCCAGATTTAAGACCCATAAAACAAAAGTTACTGTTGGCTGTTGGCCTGTTAAGTTCGTACAAGTATCTAAAATGAGTGGCACCACTGGTGTGTTGTTATAGCCAGGAACACTAATCATTTTTTCACAATTATTATTCATTAGTTTTACACATCATTTTCCTGCAGCTGTACTGATTCAGGTGCTACTGAATCCATGTTATTTATGCATATGAAGCCTGTAGTAATCCATTCCTAATTGCCTGCGAAATTAATCAACCGGTGCTGGAAGGATTACGAGTGTCCGTTGCAATCATGTCAGAGCTTCATTTGTTTACATTCACTTTTACCTAGTAATTTATGTTTGTCTGAATTTTATAGTTTGCTGTTATCCGTTATGTATATATTTTCTGTTGCACCAAATGAATTGCATTAAGTTTGTTTTTGTCCCCAAAGCACAAGTTGTGAACGGTGGTATTCCATCTTGGACGCTCATGAGAAAACGAAACCCATTCTCTGTGTAAACGAGTCTCATTGTGTCTCTCTCCCTGCTGGCTTACCCAGTAGGAGCCAGTGAACAGAGCTAAACCTGAGCCCTTATATAAACATCCCTAAGGAAGCCAAACCAATCCCAACCAAAGATAAAGAAATGTCAAACACTAGAAGAAACATGTGAGACGTATTAAGTGGAAAGTAAGGGGCTTTGAATGGGAGAGAAATGATTATGAAAGAAAAGCATTGGTATCTGCGCCTGATGTAACTGACACTCTGTGAAGGTGAGGAATTCTGCATCAGGATACATCATTCCTCAGGGGAGAAGCAATCAGACAGAGCAGGGGTGTTGACATACACTGATGGATTGGATAGAGGAATACTCTTTCAGAGGGATGGGAACATGAAGAGGCTTTTTTTTTGTTGTTGTTGTTGAAATTATTTGTTACTTCCAATGTCCAACATGACTGTGAAAATCACAGAAAATGTACTGTGAATGTTTTTCAAATCCAAATCTGCAAATGAGAAGCATGGGTGTTTCAAATGTTGACTCATCCGTAGCTCACATTATATTTCAGGGATGCTTCTTTGGAATCTCTTAACCCTTCCTTTGTTTTTTTTTTCTTGAATTAATTTAAATATACACTGAAAGAAGGAATGAAATGAGCAGAGACTAGTGCAATATGCTATATCAGGTTATAATAATTTATATAATTTATCAATTTGTATAGCGATTTTTATAATGGTACATTGTCTTTACAGAAATATCATTTTACATTTTTTACATTTACAAGCGACTTACAAATGAGACACACTCACACACCAATGGTAGCAGAGCTGCATGCAAGGTGCTAGCTTGCCATCGGGGGCAACTTAGGGTTCAGTGTCTTGCCCAAGGACACTTCGGCATGGGATCACCCGGGCCGGGATTCGAACCACCAACCCCACGATTAGTGGATTAGTAGACAACCCGCTCTACCGACTGAGCCACAGCCACCCTACATTTAGTTATTGTCCATATCCATATGTGCAAAGCGTCACTTTTTGCTAATAAATGCATTATTACAGGCATTAGAATAACATGTCATTATAAGGGAGTGTTTGTATCAGGAATACAAATGCAACATTTAGTCTTGTCGATATTAACTCCTCTTTTACACAGAAATGTTGAATGGAATAACCATTTGGAGGAGTACTTGAGACGAGATGTCATATTAATATTTATCTGTGTGTGCTTGTAGCAATGTGCAGGTCATAAAATTGGTCAGTGAAGTTGACATTAGTCCCTATGGTCCACAATATCTTCCATGAAACATGTGCAGAGGATTTACGCACTCAAACACATCTTTTCCTCCAAGTGTAACTCAACACCTGCTTTTGTGTCTTGGTTGTCTTGTCTCATCTAATCAGCCTCACCTTGTCCTCATCAACCCCTGCTTCACCCTGACAAAAGCAACAGAACGCACTTCACCACTGAGCAGGACAGCGTCTTAAAGTGGGAGCTATTCCTTTACAGCATGTCGTACTGAAACTTAACCCCATTCCTTCATTAATCCTGGCTGAAGTGCATGTCTACTCGAGCAACCATGGAAACAGGAACCAGACGGCCATCAACAGTTCAGGGCCAAAGGTCAAAGAGTACATCCTCTGTGGTCATTGGTTCACCAACATCTGAATTTATTTGGTCTGTTGATTCAAAGAAAGTTGTTTACATATACTTGTGTCTTGTGTTCTCAACAGGAAGGTTCCTTCTGCTTGTATGACTGTTTTGAAGATGGTTCTAAGGATGTTTAAAACTTGATTATATAATTACTGCATGATTTATTGCGCTATGTGTTCAGTTTTCAGGCAGGAACTCTGAGCTAAATGATCTGAGACGTTTGGCAGTGACAGGCCAGAGGAACTAGGAGTCAGTTAAAGGATGCAGTTAAAGAAATTGGTGATGGAGTGACAGCGTGAAACAGGAAACCAGACAGGGTCATACTGGTTTAAGCAAGACAGGTGAGAAATTCTGGAATTGCATACTTGAGATATTAATGAAGGCCCATCCATGTGTTTGCTTTCTAGAGTCCAGACCAGATCCTGCCTTTCTGGTGCTATACTTCTAACTTCCTCTTTGGCTATAATACTTTTAAACCTGAGAGATAGGATGGATTAAGACTAAAGATCCACATCTCTCAAGATACATTGTGCCTGAGAATGAGTTTAAATAACGCCAATGAAATCTGTATAAAATTTCCACATCATGCCGCCCCAACTTTTTTGTTGTTGTTGCCTCAGTCAGTGCTCCAGAGCTATCAAAGACCGAGCTTATAGTCTAAATCTCTCTTATAGTCAGCCGTGTCAGCTTGATTTTAGAGACGCGGATCAAAACTGACACAAAATATTAGTAATATGAGTAAGCTTAGATAGATTGACATAAGATTTCCAGCCACTTGACACGCCGAATGATGAGAATTTGACAGAGAAGTTGTTTGAATTAGTAATTAACGCAAGCTTAGATAGGTTAGCTTTATATAATCGTTATGATTTTAGCATCCACATCAAGGGAATACACATCTGTTTTAGGTTGGTTATTACACTGCTCTTAGAAATCTGCTCAGTGACATGGAGGAATCAGTTTCCTTGAGGAACTGACGGATTGACTGTGTGATTGTCATTTTGATCTGGCCCTTGCCTTGTGCCTCATGCTCCCTGAGATAGGCTCCGGGTTCCCTATGACCCAGTAAGGATAAGCGGTACAGAAAATAGATGGATGGATTTTGATCTGTCATTAAAGATTCAGGTAAACAAGTCACTTTCATGTTAGTGAGTGGGTTCAGATCTGTTTCTAACAGAATTTGGTTGGGTAATAGTTGCACTCTCTCTCTCTCTCTATCACAGATTAGTCGAGACCGACCTTCTTTCACTGTATGGGTCATCACTCTCCACGTATTTCATCGATGTGATCCACAAAGCATTTCGGCAGAAGTAGTGGGGTACTTAATAGTTGCACTGGGTCATGCTCAACGAAAGCTCTTCTTAAAACAAATTAGTTAACATATTTTATTTAAATGTTGACACACTTCCATGACAGACAACCTAATAACATACAGCTTCAGACGTTTACATTTCTGTGATACCCCCCACTCCCAAACCAGACCCTGCTTTGAGTCAAGTATTTTGTCATTCTCAGTATTTATTTTTTTCCCTTAAGGCAACCATTTTCCCAGAATGGTATGGACTATAATGGATTCCCCATATGGGGGGATTTCTTCACTTAACCAACAAATTTAAGGTGGTGAAATGGTTAAATGGAGGCATCTGTGAAGATCATTTGCTAAGGAGATTTCAGCAGCATTAGTATTAAACGTTCAGAAGTTAGTTCTGTAGTAGTAGGCTCTAATGTGCTCTGGAGTATTAATAATATATTCTTTATTTTAGCAACATTTTGACATATTTGGATTGATTGTGTTCCTGGGAACACTGGGCATGGGACATAATAATTAATAATTAATCAATTTGTATAGCGCTTTTTACAATGGACATTGTCTCAAAGCAGCTTTACAGAAATATCATTTTTACATTTACATTTTTTACAAGCGACTCACACTCACACGGTAGCAGAGCTGCATGCAAGGTGCTAGCTTGCCATTGGGGGCAACTTAGGGTTCAGTGTCTTGCCCAAGGACACTTCATCATGGGATCACCCGGGCCGGGATTCGAACCACCAACCCTACGATTAGTGGGTTAGTGGACAACCCACTCTACTGACTGAGCCACAGCCGCCCAAATCATCAGCCACAGGACATCCCTTCATCATTGGGCACCATCCAGACAAACAGTCACATTCAGCCAATACACGTACTGTTTTGTTTTGATTAAGAGGGAAGAAACTGGAGGCCCCAGAGGAAACCCATACAGACATGTGAACTCTGCACAGACAGTAACCTGGGCTCCGGATCAAACCAAGCACTCTGGATCTGCGAGAGAGCAATGAAAATGTCAAACATTTTGGGACAGTTGTCTGTAATTTTAGCCTGCATGACATTCTGTAGCACTGATGGGGAAAGTTGACTAATCTGCAAGTGATCTATGGGGCTTATATTTTTAGGGATGTTCTTTTGGCAACATAGCAGTCAGATCAAGGCCTCTCTCAAGGTTATGGAAGTTATTGGAGTCATAGGTCCTATTTTAGATGATATCCAATATCCTTCTTAACAGCCAGTGACTTCTGGGTAATGCTATGTCAGAACATACATTGGATTATCAAGTGTTCGAAAAGACCTTCCTGTCATAGCATATATCTTTAGATGATTGCTAATTTTAGTTTTTAACACCAATTATTACATTTATTTATTACATTTATTTATTTATTTATTTATTTATTGGCTGCATATTTGGTCCTAAACATCACAAAGAAGTGCTTTGGGCATAGTCAATATTAGTATAGTATAGTATAGTATAGTATAGTATAGTATAGTATAGTATAGTGTAGTATAGTATAGTATAGTATTGTATAGTATAGTATCTCTGCATATGGAACAACCTTTCAAGCAACAGATTTCCAGCATTGTACGAGTCATCTGCTAGGAGAGCTGCAACTGGTTCAAGAAGTCAGAAGGCTTTTGAAGAAGTCTCAGTCGCCAGTGTTTACTCTTCTAACCTCACCCTCTATTCATTGAAATGCTCACCTTTCTGTCTCTATGGTAACACAATCCACACAGAGCTGCTTTGAGACTTCAGATGCTTTGTGCATGCATACATGTGTACATATTCAACTGTCTCATAATACACATTAATTGCAATCTTATTTAAATGTTTTACGTATATATATATATATATATATATATATATATATATATATATATATATATATA
>JAFFST010048701.1:31736-42359 GCA_022414735.1 Noturus placidus
CGATTTATGAAGGAAAATCATTGAAATAAACAAGGTTGCCCAAACTTTTGCAAACCACTGTATATATATAATGAAAGTCTTGCGTATTGTAGCTTGACTGTCTTTATTTTAGTCAACTGGGTTTTTTTTTGCAGTTTGCGCACTGCTAAACTGGGAGATACATTTGCATCGTAGCTGTAGTACAAAATAAATCAAGCACACTTAAAAACAATTAAGATTCCCCGATTGTAATAAAAGGAAGGAGGCGGTTTTAAACCCAGCATGAGATTTTATTGTCACTTATGTAAATGCACTGTATTGTGTCTATATTTCTTATGAATGAACTTATTTAAATCCATTTAGGCAATAAAGAGAATTATTTTGGTTATTGTGGAGGATTTTTTTTGCAGGTAAAATGTGCATAATGAATTAACCTCCTTAAAAAAAAAAACAACATTAATTGCACTGTTTTGTGGAGGGGCGAGAGATGTAAATAGGCAAAATATCCATCAGAGAGAGAGTGCGTGCCACATATTCATTTGAGATCCAACTACGGTTTGTCGATTTAAAAAGAAAAAAAACCCCCCCCCCCCCCCCCCCCATGCAGTGTCGTGTTGGTGGATGTAACAAGACGGGCTTTTGGAAACGCGGCGAAACCACGTCATATCCTACTCTTAGTGTTCCTATCTTTATACACACATTACATTCGGTTACAGTCACAGTTTCATGACGTCTAGTGGTAGTCCTACGTCTTTGCACTGACTCTAACGACGATCCAATCTAACGCTTACATTTTCTGTCTGTTTGTAAAGCTAAACTCGTAACTCTCTGTCCGTGTTCATAAGTCTCATCTGTAAAACTCGATTCTGCCACATAAAGCTCTGATAGAAAGACAAAGCACTGACACTTTTTTTGGAGATTCCTTCCCGAAAAAAAAAAAAATCACACACTTCACTGTATCAATGTTTTAAATAACAGCACTTAAATTAGCAGACACCGATCAGAATCAAGAATTCAACAAGGCTGTGGTGTAGAACAAACATTCAACGCAAGCCATTGAAGAATTAATTACAGCGCTTTATGAGGCGTTATTCCTAAGAACATGTGCGCAGTCATGAATAGGGGCTACGCGTGTTTTGAAACACAGCCTGCGTACTGTTTGCAAATTCACGCTGAACCCGGGACGCTTATATTTAAGTATAAACGGAAAGGGGGGAAAACTTATGCACTGTAAAAATGTCGAGAGGGAGCGTTTGTGTTAAGAAAAAAAAAAAAAAAACATGAAAATAAAGCTGCCTAACAGTGCAGGAGCAATTGAGCAGTGCGTGATTGTCAATTGAAAGTAGGCGAAGACAAAGAGAGAACGGTTGCTGCAAGATGCTCAAGCGTTCCAATGGCTTTTATCATGCAGGCACGGGGAAGAATTGATACGATGATGTCACCATTCCAAGAGGGCATGACGGAACCTGGCTGCCCACAGAGGCTTGACTGTCAGGATGGAGAAGCGACTGTTAATCAACTTCTTTCCAAAATGTTGCTCAAGCAAGTCGACGTGTATCCGGAGTTGCATTTCCTCCATGGCGAGATTGTCTTTCCTGTTTAAAACCAAACCATTCTCAGCTCCCTGATAACAATTCGAGCAAGGGATGGGCGTGAACTCAGTTAAAACCCAGTACAGACAACTTTTCTTGAATGTTTCCTCTTGGATCTCAAAGGAAAAAAACTAAACCTCACAAATGGTTTGGCTTTTATTCGCAGGAACCGGATCCGGAGCCTGAAAAGCTCCACAGAACAAATAGGAAAAATATTTGATGCGTGAGGGAGCTGATCTGAAATCGGGTCCGGAATTTAAAAAACATTGTCACTCCAAAGGCTGGGCTCAACAGTCCGGTTTTCCCTTCTCTAACAAGCTGAGGATTTTATCCAGGGTCTTTTTAATGCGCAGCGCAGTCAGTCGGGCCGACGGGTTCTGATACCAGCACTCCTTCATCAGCTTCACCAGGGCCGAGAGAGTCTTGTAAAAAAAACAAATACACGCACAAGTCAGGAGATGCGGCGCAAATTTGTTACCCTTGCCGCAGTACAAAAGAAAAAAATCCGTGGGGTGGATTCGGACCTGATCCGAGCCGAAGGTCTAGGGAGCGGAGTGTGTTTAATGTGTTCACGGTTATACTTTTAAGGAGCTGTTAGATTCGATCCGGTTCCACGGTCCTTTTTTTTTTTCTGCGGCAAGTACTATCGCAACAAAAGGTCACAACAATTGTCTACAGGTAAAATTAACCCTGCGATTTCGGCAACAAGCAAACCGAATTTTGCAATTGTATGCTAATTAGGTACGACTCGGTAAATCCAAATGAATGGCTTGAATTTTGGCTCAATCCTACGCCGTTTCTTCAGTTCCTGTTTACAGTTTGATGCACAAAATGAAAACACGATGAGCAATACCCATGGTTTCATCTTCGCCTCTCGTTAAACATTTACAGACATGATGACAAAGAGAAATAAAGCCTTTAAGGATGTAGCAGAGATTGTGCGTGCCACTAGTATGGTTTGATTGCGTGCCCGACGAAGCTGTTACGTACCGGATCAGAGAACCAGCGATTGGGGATGAAGGGTCGTTGCTGCTCCACACACACCACTTTGCGCATGTCCTCAAAGCTGGGGTCGTTTTGTACCAGGTCATAGAATGGAGGCTTGTAGTCCTCTACAATCCCTGCAGCCAACCAACAAGCATGTAGATACATTTATTTCTTAAAAAAAATTTCTTTTACTTCAAAATGTCTGACACTAGAATGGGTTTACAAGACCACTTCAGAGTATGTTCTGGACAGAAAACCCTAGTTTTGACTAAAACCTGATTTCTGGCTGTTTGTGGGGGGTTCCGTTTTTTCTTTTACGGTAGCTCTTGCTGCAGAACCAAACTAGTCTTACTCCACCCCTGGGTGATTGGTTCTACAGTGAAGGGTACTTGCAGAATTCTCTGTAAATTTTGACAGAGTTCTGGCAGGTTTTTTTTTGTTTGGTGATGGTCCTTGCTGCAGAACCAAAATGGAGTAGTCTTTATCTCCAGGGGGTGGAGCTCAATCTGGATCTTGCTCCTCCTATAAGCCTAACCCTTACAATGCTGTACAACTAGAGATGCACCGATGTATATCGGTAATTGTTCACACTGTCGACCGTCGGCCGATAGTTTACAAACATCTGATAATCAGGGCCGATTATATCCTGTCAATCAAGAGGACGGGAAAACACGTCGATTTCGTGCTGTATGTAAAGATCACTCTTGTGTGGAATGACGACAAAACTGTAGTTTGTAAACTCTAATCTCTGCACTGCTAAAATTTTATATCGGACACTGCAGCACTGAAGCGGAGTTTCGGTGTCGAGTTTTTTTTTTTTTTGGCAACGCTGTTCGAGCTGAATTAAAGTGACAGTACACTGATGAAAGACTGACATGAAGATGAGTTGACAAAAAAGTACATATTGCAGAGAAAAATATATTTGTAGAGTAGTATGCTTCATATCCAGTTAATGTTAATCTATAAAAAAATTTGATATTATATATGACCAGTTTGATGTTTAATGATGAAGTAGAAATGCTTGTGTTAGTGGTGAGTGAACGTGAGACTAACACGAGGTTTTTTTAGAATTCTGTTAATATAAATAAATAACATTCAATAAGTTAAGAAATCTTACTTTAATCTTCAGAATTAAGTTCACATGTTAATGTTAATTAGAGCAATGTTTTGTGTTTGAGACCAGTTACTGTCAAACAACTTGCTGAAATGGAGAGAATAAAGTTTTTATTTGCATTTCCTTTCAGAATTGTGGAATTAATTAGTAGTAATTTAAAAGAAGGCAGAAAAGGCAGAACTACCGGTATCAATATCAGTATTAGCCGATATCACTCTGAATAATCGGTTATCCATACATTTACTATCGGTGCAACTCTATGTACAACAGTACATAACAACCCCCAACCGAAAAAACCCTACACTTATCCAGCCTGTTACCCACTCTGCCCCCTGGCTCGACTCCGCCCGGGTCTTCTGGTTCTACAGTGAGGCGTACTTGTAGAATTCAGCCCTGATGGGTTTACCCAGTCTGCGGCACAATTAAGAATGCTTCAAGACAGTATTAGTGTATAGAATTAGTACTAATAATACATGTAACAGTTATATAAGGACTGCAAACAACAGGTTTAAAAAAATAAATAAATACATTTGTGCGTTTTTGATGGTGCTGACCGTTACTGTAGGTGCGTCGGGCAATCTCCCACAGCACCAAGCCAAACGCCCAGATGTCTACTCTCTTATAGGCGTCAAAGCAGTCCATCTGAATCGTCTCATCTAGCACCTCAGGGGCCATGTAGCGCTTGGTCCCCACTTTGGGGTTGTTACCTACGTCGAGCTGATTGTCTGCTTGCGTGTGAGTGACTGCCAGGCCTGGGGAAAAAAACAAAACGAAGCACAACCAAAGCTTCAGATCATAGTAAAAAAATAGAAGTAATATTAAACTTAATCTTGCATCAATATATACATCAATAATAATACCAAGATCAGCAATGCAGCAGCGCATATCCTTCTTCACCAGGATGTTTTTGCTCTTGAGGTCACGGTGGGCGATGGCCGGCTTGCCCTCTGTTCCCAGGATCTCGGTGTGCAGGTGCACCAAGCCGCTGGCCACCGAGGCGGCCATGTTCAGGGCGTCCGCCGCAGACACAGCGGCGCGCTGCAGGTAATCGTACAGCGAGCCGTGCTCGTGGTAGTGCGTAATCAGCCACAGCTGAGTGCTCGAGTTGCGGGATGTCATGTCTGACGCCATGAACCCTGAGAGGGACAGTCACAGACGGAAGACATTTAAGCTTTCGGATTGAATTCTGCCTTAATTGTAAGTTACACATTTGCAAATGCAAATCTTCATATACATAAACCTTTCATCCACCCAATACAGCAACTGATTGAGAGATACAGGGGGAAAAATATGCACGAGTATGGCTCACCTAATATATTTTCGTGCCGTAACAGAACCGTATTGTAGATTTCTGTTTCCCGAAACCACGACTTCTCGTCCCTGGAGGAGAAAATTTTCACGGCTACGTTCTCTCCCTGCCACTGTCCTCTCCACACCTCTCCATACCGTCCTTTCCCTGGTGGGACAACACATCTATATGGATCCATTTCTCAAGATGTTCAACACAATTTCAATTCATTTCAACCCTAGAAATGAAGAGAAGGGTCCACTGTCCTTCTACGGTACGAGAGCGGCCTCTAGAGGTGAAATAAACCATCGCTGACTAATTTTGTTGTGTTATTCGAAGTGTTTTTGATTCATTTCGGAGGTCTCTGTTTTTATTTGGAGAGTTGCCTTCTTTTTGGTTCGATTTGTATGTGTATCTTTATATTTCCTTTAATATTTATTAATAGTTAATATACACTACCGGTCAAACTTTTAGACACACTCATTCCTTATTTTTATTTTTCCACATTTTAGAATAAAAATCAAACTCTGGAGTAACACAAACAGATCTATGGGAATTATTTTGTGATAAAAAAGAAAATCCAAAATAATTTAATATTTTATCATCTTCAAAGTAGACTTTCGTCTAGAATTTCCAGAAATGTATTCTTGGCATTTTTCTGGACCGATTTCTTGGGGGATGCTTTTTAAACAGCATTAAAGGAGTTCTTACCTACGCTGGACTTGTATCAGCTGCTTTTCTGAATATTTCATTCCGAATCGTCTGTTTAGATAAAGATTTTTTTTGTAAATAAACTGTTAGTTTTCCAATGAAAGAAATGAATACGTTGGCACAACTGATATTTTTGTTTACAACACCGATTTCACACATTTAATCACACACGTTCAGATCAAAAGGTTTTTAAGATCATGAGAAACATTTCAGTGGAGTGTCCACAAACTTTTGTGTGTATTAATTTGTATATCTTTATTCCATTTAAATATGTATAGTACATTTTCATGGTACGTTCAGTACTGTTTATTTTTGTAATAAAGTCCAGCAATATTTAAATTTTTCATTCAGTATCCATTGATCAACCTGTTATCGGCAGGTAGGTACCGCCTGACTGAGTTATCGGTATCTGTGAAATACACTATCGGTTGACCTCTAACATCAGCAAATACAACTAGCCAGATTTGAAAGGGAAGTCATTTAGAGTCCTAAAACCATTTTAATCCTATTTAAAATTCACACGACTTACATGCATATATCTGGTTTGCTAGACTAGAATCAAACACCCTAATGTGCAAAATGGCTCAAAACATACTCTGATATACCCATTCTTGTAGTGCTTCCCATTTCCAGTTTCGAAATCGAACTACTGCATGACATTTCCTTAAAAGTTCTAAACTGCTTGAGGAGGTGGGGGCTCTGTTTGTCTAAGACGGATTTCAGACCAGCTGGAAAAGTGGCTTTGACTAGGTAAATAAGGCATGTTCTCTCGCTGGTCTTACCAACACACTCCACCAGGCTGATCTGACGTGCTACTGTCCTCTGCACCAGGAACGGCAGGCCTGAGCCGCTGCCCGATGTGCAGGAATGATCCAGCAGGTCCTGTGCGAAAGAAAATTCATCTGATGAATTAAAGCAACACCGTATAATGAATACAAACCCTACAAAAGGAGTTTTATCTGACAACACTATTAGGAGTATATCACACTGGCGTGCCCCGACAGAACTCCTCGAGCAGGCATAACCTCCTGGCTGCCTCTGCCTAGAGGTTAACTCTTAACAAAATGATTATTAATATCATTATTATTATTATAGCAGCATCAGAGTGTGTACCGCCAGGGTGCTGTCGCCCACGTTGGAGGCTATAAGGCCATCGATGGCGCCCTGCTCCGTGTCAAACTCGTGCAGTCGCTCCAGTTGGCGCGGGTGCAGGCGCCGGCACACGGGCACAGCCAGCACGGCGAGCAGCACCAACACGCTGAAAGGAACCAGGACCAACAGTACCAAAGTCTCCACGCTGTACCGCATGGGTTCTCCTTCTGGATCTGTGCCGGGAAGATAAAGAATACAGTCGTGCCTTTATTATTCTAACAAATTCAAATATATAGTTTCTCCAATCATAATTATTAAACAATTAGGACGTATGTAATCATCCAAAGCTTCAACTCAAATGAATGTCGAAACTATTTCAAGAAAAACTATAACTTTTCTCTTAAAAAAAAAAAAGTATTGACACCCTGATTATGTGTGACTGGATGATCCTCCTCCTTTGTCGTTTAAAAAATACATATCACTAACAACGTCTTAACACACTGCCAAATTCGTTCTTCCCCCACCTCCTTTTTCACCCTTTCACGTCACTTTCACATTGCCATGTTACAAGTGCGTGACGTCTACATCTTCCTTACTTCTGAGCAGCAGCTGAATCAGCGAGTCCACCGAGGCGTTGACGTTGCACATGGGCCGAGCGCAGCATTCGACCGCGTGGCTGGCTGAAGGTGAAGTCAAGCAGGTCAGGCTCCTGCTCTCGGGGCCGATCAGGCAGCCACGATGGAACGAGGGCACGCCGTCTCTGATGGTCACGGAGGAATAGCACTGGTCACCTTTACACTGCTGTGCCATGCAGTCTCTGCCTACGCACACACACTCAATGGAGCCATCTCCACACGCACACACAGGAAACCAGAATGTAATGACGCGAATAATTCTCTACAAACCCCTTCTTGAAAACTTGTGTCTGTATTTTCCCCATGTTTGTACCTTCGGCTAATGTCCGCAGCGCCTGGAGCAGCACGAGGAAAAGGACTCGGGTGCAGCGATGACCCATTTGGTTCACTGCACTGAAAAAAGAGAGAGAGAGACGCGAAGTTAGATGATCCGAGATCATCCGAGAGATGATCCGAATTGAGACGCTATCGCTTTCGATTTTTTTTGCTTCGTTTTACGCTGGCATTGGAGCCCGGGCCGACCGAGAAACGTCCTCGTAGACGTCTGATGTACACATTCAATGTTTACACCAAATTATATTATCGTTATATAACCAGATCAGGGGGCGCACGGTGGCTTAGTGGTTAGCACGTTCGCCTCACACCTCCAGGGTCCAGGGTTCGAGCCCCGTCGGGGCCATGTGTGTGGAGTTTGCATGTTCTCCCCGTGTGTCGGGGGTTTCCTCCGGGTACTCCGGTTTCCTCCCCCAGTCCAAAGACATGCATGTTAGGCTGATTGGCGTGTCTAAAGTGTCCGTAGTGTATGAATGTGAGTGTGAATGTGATTGTGCCCTGCGATGGACTGGCACCCTGTCCAGGGTGTACCCCGCCTTGTGCCTGATGCCTCCTGGGATAGGCTCCAGGCTCCCCGTGACCCTTAGTAAGCGGTTGAAGATGGATGGATGGAACCAGATCAGCTAAGCTTTACGTGTTTTGCTTGGGAGCGCCACAGTTTAACGCCAAAGCTAGTTCGAACGTCAGGTCTGGACTTCCAAATGACAAATGTTGGTCTAGCCCGTCACTGATTTAAAAAACAAAACAAAAGAGACAATAACTTCAGACTTAAAGGTAAAAAACATGGTCTCCTAAAGGTTAATTAGTTGGAGCTGAATATGATTGACCCCATTTCCACAAAGCCCACAATACTTACAGCAGCTCATCTAGAGTTATTGTTAGTGAGTTCGGTCACAACATTTGAGCGAAATCCGGATTGTTTGGTAATGTGAACGCAGCTTTTCACTTCCGGAAGATTCCAGGATCAGCATCTTCACCATCATTCAGATGAATTTTTTTATTTTGCTCTTGAATGGGATCTTTTTTAAAAAGCTTTTCCTAGAAAGAAGAATCTTTAGTTATAATGTGAACTTAAACAAACAAACAAAATAATATTTACTTGTACAAATCCTGATGTGATTCTTAACACTGTCTTTAAACCCTTGCATAGCCAGTCATCGCTCTGCAGCAGACATCTTCCTGAAAACCAGGAAAGAAAGAAAGAAAAAAAAAACCCCAGAGATTTGAGCTATTTGACTTTATTTTGTCCTCATTTACATTTCAACACTGCTCGTGTTTACTCGGCTAATGCTAACTAGCTAGCTGTCTATGCTAACAATGTTATGCTAGCTTAGCTGGCTTAAAAACAAACCGCGTATATTGTAGTAGTTACGCTTTGCCAGCTGAAACAGTTAACAAAAATATCATACTACGTTATAAACGTTTTATATCACTGGCATTAGCAAGGAAAAACTAAAACGGAGATAAAACAATAAATCCAGTGCTAGCAACGCTAACTAAACCCGTTCCAAATCCCTCCCTGCGCACTACGTAGTGCCCTACACACTCGTTTCTGCTCCTATTTAGTTCTCTTATACTCTAAGAAGGTGGTCATTTGGGATCCAGCCACCGTTGCGCCCTAGATAGCAGCTAGGCAACTGCACGTTTCGCGTCACCTCAACTTGCGAAATAAATGTACTCGGAGTTAAATCGCAAATTTTGTGCTCATTATTATTATTTTTATTTTGAATTAAATACATTTATTTTGCTGTTACAAGGTTCTTACTTGGCTGTTGAAAACACAGCAGATGGAGCGCCACCCAACCAGTATAAAGCACGGTGCAGGCTCCCCTGCTGGTCAGCCGCGGAACTGCAACTTCCCCATTCGCGATGTGATGTTCATGAACGAGTCGGTTCTTAGAGTCGACCTAGGTGATCATTGAGTGTCGACTCGCATACAAGGACCGTGTTCTTTGACAGAGTCGGTTCTTTGAGCCGGATCTTTTGGTTGGTCTTTGAGAGTCGAATCTTCTGAAGTGTAGTTTCTACACTGAGTTATTAGAATAAGTCAAAAATAAATGACTATCTATCTATCTATCTATCTATCTATCTATCTATCTATCTATCTATCTATCTATCTATCTATCTACACGTGGGAGTGGAAATATTCAGTGATTAATAGTCACGTGATTGTTTTCCCTATAAAAGTATGACCCAGAGTTTTCTCCCACTTATACCACAGCAATTTGCCAATAATTACAATTTTTTAATGAATGCCATTAAAAGAAAATCCATTTCTTTAATCCATTACATTTAATATTTTGGAACATCCATGGGACTGGACCATTTTTGTTATGAATTCTCTTCTTTCTTTTTCTTCTTTTTCTTTTTCCTTTTCTTACTTTATCTTAATCTTTTTCATCCATTGGTCTTTCTTCTTCTTCTTTTTCTACATAATCAGTGTTGAAACTACTTATATTTCTTACCACTATGATTACTTCGAAGAGGTACTGTGCATCTATATGGGCCACAAAGTTTAGAAAATTTGTGTTTTTTGTTTTGTCTTGTTTGTGTATATGTAATTACAGCTGAATGTTTTGCTGCATGTATTTATTAACATAATTTTGATATAATGCTGGGATCTTTCGTTGAAATAGACATGCGGCTAGTGTAGTCGGAGGTTGCACAAGGTATTAATAAAATACAGCTGGAACTAACTGCACTGAAAAATTAGCTACTTTATGTTTCAGATATGAGTTTTTTTTAAAGGTACAGTAATAAATTAGAAGCCCAG
This sequence comes from Noturus placidus, assembly GCA_022414735.1. Taxonomy (NCBI): domain Eukaryota; kingdom Metazoa; phylum Chordata; class Actinopteri; order Siluriformes; family Ictaluridae; genus Noturus; species Noturus placidus. The sequence continues at coordinate 42,241 of JAFFST010048701.1, forward strand.
CATAAATAATGTCCAAAAAACTGCATACATTCTTAAAAAAAATCTGCCAGGATAAGAAAAAGAAGTAATGTACTGTTGAAGATATAATATAATATGATATAATACACCCCCCCCCCCCC
>JAFFST010048701.1:60400-75587 GCA_022414735.1 Noturus placidus
AAAATAAGGTCGTCGAACAGGAGTACTCAAGGTAGTGAATGGTTTTTCACTAGATGGCACTAGTTTGCCATACTTCCTCTAGAGCTCCCACCAAGCCTGGTCTCACTTCATTGGCTGCTTGCTTATCTCGCACACACATAGAGACTCACACATACAGTACACACTACAAGGTAATTCTTAAGAGGCTGAAGACTTTGCTGTGGCTTAGTGGGATCTTAAAGCTGTTACATGGTCACATGCATTTGCTGATATATCGCCACATCTAATTAAAAAAAAACTTACAGCCTATTGCTTTTCTGTTCAATAGTCCTGGTGTCCTTACAAGAAATAAGAAGGATGCTAGAGATGCATGATGTGTACATGACAACGAAACATTTATGGGGAGAGAGAGAGACAGATAGAGAGACAGAGAGAGAGAGAGAGAGAGATAGAGAGAGAGAGAGAGAGAGAGAGAGAGAGAGAGAGTGCAAGCCAGGACATTAAGGCCCACATATGGTGTGTGATTTAATCTGAAATAAGGTTGCAGTTTTTTTTTTTGTAGAAATATTTCTGTGTATGTGATAGCTAGCAAACAAAGTGTGAGACTGTGAGTTCTTAAAGCTGGGTCAGAACCAACAGACAGGACTGGACTAGTCCCAGTGTTGATGACTGTCTGTCTCTCTCAGTGTGTGGGTGTGTGTGTGTCTCTCTCTCTCTCTCTCTCTCTCTCTCTCTCTCTCTCTCACACACACACACACACACACACACACACACACACACACACACACACACTATAATTGATTTAACGATTACATAGCTATAAATTATATGAACATGCATTTGTCCAGTTCAGTCAGAACATTAATTCACCAAGTGTGCTTGTTTGCATCTTCAAATATACGACATGCTCCGGCAAATGATACAGTGAATCAGACTTTGAGGCACCAATCATCACACATCATGGATTACATCATTAACAATGAAAATTTCCACTGTATTCATCTCGGAAAGACCCGATAACCACATTTCATATCCCATTCCTAAATGGTCGGGGTCCTTTATGCAGTCCCAAATATTTACTAATCATTAGGGAAAGCTATGGTAGCCTCAGCATGAATTGAATACTAATTCAGTTTGAAGACATGTTTATGATTTGCAGAAATCATTTTCCGCAAAACTGTAGTGAAATGATTGAGAAAAAAATTGAGACATTTAAATACTTACTGATATGATAGACCTCGTTAGCGTTAAAATAATGCTAAATAAAGACAAGGTTTCCAAACAAACCTGATCATCGTGCTATTTTGAAACAGGAAAGCGAACATAAATACGCAGTGATTGATAACCGTTAACAGTTTGCAGCTGCTTTATTATGTTTTGTTGCTATGCTACATTATTAAAATGCCATTGTCGCATGAAAGCCCTAGCAGAAATGTACAAATACAAGAGATGGATCATTTCAGCCAGCGCTGTATTGGATTTCTGTGAGACAGATTTTGTTTGAAGTAAATATTACATAGAAAAAAACAGACCATGGATGTTAGTGTTTATTTGTTTATGTTGGATCGTGTTTCTGATCGTGTGTCTGATTATGCACCATTAGTAGACATATTCTGGACATTACATATATATATATATATACACCTCTTCTAAACCACATCATGGTTAAGCTGTTAAACACGAAGTCTTCCCCTACCTACCTGAGCGGTATTTTGCATTAACCATGTGACTTCTTTGACTTCTCTTTTGGATTCTCCTCGTTGGTTTGACGTTTAACGCCATGGTTGTTTTTAACATCTGCCTGCGTAACGATTGTGTAAATTTTACCACATGGATCCTAACAACTCGACTGAGCCTGCTTGGTTACAATAAAGTAAATATCCAAAATGAAAATGATGCATTCTTATTCAAGGTTTTAAAAAAAATTGTCGTTAAATATCTGAAAATTACGGAATTGTCAGATTAAATCTTATAATTCCTTTATAAGGTCTTGATATGTAGATCAAGCACAGACACCATTAAGCTTTCTATAGCTGTTTTAGCACTTTTTGGTTACACTGTAATGTAAAAGCAGTGAAAGGTTCACCAAAGGCTGATGCGTTATTTAATGGGGACTCGGTATGTAATTACGACGTAAGCATGGTGAGTGATTAGTTAATTACTGTGCATTATCATGTTGGCTGATCAGCTAACTGCAGCATTTTGGTGTACCCAGAAAATCAACTTAAGCAGGTCTAAATACAAATAAGGCAGACGACTGTAACGCTTTGTTTGCTGGAGTAAAATGTAATTTAGTGTTAGTCAGTTCATAAGTAATCCAGGCCTCAGGAGGTCTTCAGCCATACAATCTTTCTTTATGGTACTCCAGGAAACTCAGTCAATGCATATTTTCGAATTAATGAAGCACAAACTGACTTACTGTCACTACATTCATTAGTCCTATTTCAGTTGTTTTCCATCTACTGCACTTTATTAATTCACTACATTGGAATTGATTGGCATTCCTGAATAAGAGGGCGCAAACAATGGGACCCAGCTAAAAATGATGGTAAAGGCACTTATTTGAAACAGTAAATAGCAGTTTTATTTATGCTCCTCCATGCTGTTTGCATGTATGGGACACTTAGAGTCAAGTGTACTAGTTTGCACACCCTTAGGACAGAATCAGGGGCAGTTCAACATAGGGTGAGTGGGTGTTTGTGCTTGGCCCCCTTAAAATGTCATTGAGTTGACTGAGTTTGTGTAAAATTACATAATTGAACCATGATTTATTTTACTGAGCCCATTTATTTATTATTTAAATGACATACATTAAAAAGATGTTTTTGTGAAAGTTAGTCATTTCATATTACTGACCTGAAAGAAGGAATAAATTCGCACCTTTAATATCTGTATACCGTGTTGATATTTCTGTAAAGCTGCTTTGAGACATTTACATTTATTCATTTAGCAGACGCTTTTATCCAAAGCGACTTACAAATGAGAGCACACTCACACACCAATGGGAGCAGAGCTGCCATGCAAGGTGCTAGCTTGCCATCGGGGGCAACTTAGGGTTCAGTGTCTTGCCCAAGGACACTTCGGCATTGGATCACCCGGGCCGGGATTCGAACCACCAACCCTACGATTAGGGGATTAGTGGACAACCCGCTCTACCGACTGAGCCACAGCCTCCCTAATAGACAATGTCTATTGTAAAAAGCGCTATACAAATAAAACTGAATTGAATTGAATTGAATCAAAACAAACTTTCACTACCCTGTCAAGTTTAGCTCTGTGAGTTTTGTCTTTTATAGAGTTTTATGGGCATCACTAAATCAGTTCTCCGTGTTCCTGCTCTGAAATTTACAGCTGATTGGCATTTATCAACATACGCATGTGAGCACAAAGAAAACCTGCTTTACGAAAACATTTGTAAATATGAATAGGACATTACTTTACTAAAAGAATGATAAATAAGGTCTGTTGTTTGTTAAGCTGCAAATAAGGAACAGTCAGAAGAAGAAGACGATTCCAGCTTATAGGCTCCTTAACCCTCAATATTCCTCGGTAGCTGCTCAGGCTGTTGTACAACCTAACTCCCCTCTCGCTTGCTGGTTTCATTACAGATGACCTTGTAGTGTGCTAGGAGCTGCAGCCTGCCAGAGTAAGAAGACAAACGGCCTAGAAGGGTTTCATTTACCACTTTGTTTTCAGAGAAGCTCCAGCACAGTCAGGCGTCCCCTCTGAGCATTTCACTCCTTTGAAAGTTATTATGTCAATTCATCCATCATCACAGAAGCCTTGATCCTAGATCATGCTCTTGTCCAGCACCCATCTTTGCTGATCATGTCCTGACCTCTTCTTGGCCTTGCTTCTCCCTTGAGATGTCTGATTTTTGCTTGACCTGGAACCTAATGAAAGATATTCTATCAAAGGCGTAGAAGGAGTAAATGGTAAAATGGTAAATGGCGCACTTATATAGCGCTTTTAAACAAAGCGCTTTACACTGTGTCTCATTCACCCATTCACACACACACTCACACACCAATGGTAGCAGAGCTGCCATGCAAGGCGCTAACTTGCCATTGGGAGTAATATGGGGTTCAGTAACTTGCCCAAGGACACTTCGGTATGTGGAGTCATGTGGGCTGGGAATCGAACCGCCAACCCTACAATTAGTGGACAACCGGCTCTACCAACTGAATCACAGCCGCCCTATTTTTAGAAAAGTACTGACAATGAAAGACTGACTACTGTACTTGTTTTCGGTAAGAGATCTCGTCAATGTCTGTTCTGTAGTATTTATTTGTTCTCTTATTTGGAAATACTTTGGCAATTTGTTGGATTTGGCACCAGTAGGAGTGTATTTACAGTAAAAGGGGCTACAGCAAGGTTTTATCAAACTTTTAACTTCACAAAATTCAACTCCGAGACATCTAAATTCGTTAACTGTCAAGTTTCACTATCCCTTCAACTGGTCCCATTAGCCACGAAATACCTCTGGGGCTGGTTCTGAAGCTGGATCTTCAGAGTTGGCCTGTAGTCAAGTATGCTAATTGCCAAGTCCATGACAAGTTGTAGACCAGGACTAGCTGAGATTGAGTCAACACAAAGTCTTAAGGGGGTCACGGCAAAGTCAAGACTGAGAATGAAAACCATCCAATCATTTTTGGGGCCTTTACTTCAACTAGTTGGGTTCATTTGTGCATCGTGCCAATAATTAGGCTATTTAGAAGAAGCAATTACTTTTTGTCAAACTTTGTGTATAAGAAAAAATGACATCACAAACATTCATTTTTTTTCGAGACCAAGACCATATTTAACAAGATAACCCTAAGCCAGTACAGAAAATGGCACAGGGCTAAATTTGAGTCCTACTTGGTGATGCCATGTAACCTGGCTAATGCGCCATCCAATCTGATTATTCTTCAGTTTTACGTCCAATCTAATTGTGACATATGACCAAACACACCTACTCCTGGAAGCTCCAGCAAACAGCCCAGTTGGAATGCTTTTGGGGGGTTTGCATGGAATGTGCCTTTGTAAATCCCAACCATGTACCCAGATTTTCTCTCCTTGTCTCTTTCATAGATCAGCTAGATGCTGATTCAAGAATGCAACAGTCATTGGCTTGCATGGTTTAGAATGTGCTATAAATCTGGTATTTATGGTTTCATCAGGTACATTTTTCTATGGTTTGAGTAACATGGAATATTTTCCAAAGATTTAGGAGCAGTTAAGATATGATGAATATGTTATGACTTTAACTACCTCAATGGCATTTGGACCTAAGAAAATATAGAGCTGATGTCAATTTCCATGTATCTGATTGCTACATCGATTTCGATCCCCCCCCCCCCCCCTCTCTCTCTCAAAAAGCTCCTTTGCTGATTAAGCGGTAGAATGCTTAATCATCTGGTTGCTCTGATTCAGGAGCAGATTGCTGGACCTCAGTTGAACTCTGTTAAACCATGTATAATTGCTTGATGCGTGTCACCTATTGGTTGGCACATCATTTTTTTTTCTTTTGAATTTCCCCCATTTAGATGCACATGGACTCGATTTGTGTTGCAGTCACATTACCAAAACCCATTACCACTTGGGCTTTGGGAAAGGACCCACACACTGACCCACACTCATCACCACTCATCTCTACACAGCCTGACAGCACGCACCACCAAGAGAACAAATCTGAATCATTTTTTAATCATGTTCGGGTACTTCAAAGCACACGTATATGTAAGGATGTGTAGAAATGTGGAAAAACAACGGTACATACTGCATAACGTATACAAATTCAATATAGTATTTAATAAAATACAAACATAATATATGTAGTACAGAACAACACAACTGTCATGTTTAATTTTTACTCACCAGTATATCGGATATTTTATTGAATTTTCATTGCAGTCATTAATCAAATGAATAAATTAATAAATAAAAGAAAAGGGAGCCTTGCATCTCTGGGGTACTGCTCTCAGTTTGGGTATGAGTGTGTGAACCTGAGCCTATTCATGCACACACACATACACACACACACACACACACACACACACACACACACCACTTTCACTGAGCTCTGATTCTCTTAGGGAGGTCAAGGAGGGGTGAAGTGAGTGAGAGTGTGTGTGTGTGTGTGTGTGTATGTAAAGTGTGAATGGGGTAAAGAATGAAGCTGACACTTGTCTTAAATTGAGTGAGATTTCAAGATGGCGTGTATGTGAGTGGGTGTGTTTGCCACTGGACAAAGATCTCCAGTGACTTGCAAGAATACACGGTGTTATAGTGCTTTACAGTGATTTGCTCCCTCAAAATAACCGGCTAGATAGTTGCTCTAACTTAGAGGTGAACATCATGATCTTTTAGCTTTTAACATACTGTGTACTTGAATATTGTTTTTGTGGCTAGGCTTCAATACAAGATGATGTGGAAAACCACGCCAGTGGCAGTCTAGCTCATTATTTATTTATAATTCTAGGATGGGGGAAAAAAGGTAAAACATGCTATGATATGATATAAAAAGGGACTTTGGTTATATACAAAATGGCAACAACACAGAGCAGCTGTACAAAGTAGGAGGTTTCTCTCGGGGTACACTGAAAGAGAAAGATACAGCATGTTACATTCATTTCCAATGGTGTTCTGTGACGGGGTAGAAAATTTGACACAGCTGTTTAGTGCAGGTTCTGAATACTGATGAAACTGAAATCCTCTAGCCTCATAATTTTATTTTCCAAGGTTGAATGCTCAGTGATGGCTGAGATGAAGACCTGACGGCCAAATTTCTGTACTTGACCTGGACATGATCCCTCACAGGTATCTGCATTCACATCTTCCTGCTCCTGGCCTGCTCCTGGCCTCATCATCCTTTCTCTCATACAAATCAGAGTCTGTTATTATATTGTGAACACACACAGGGCCGGCTAGTAAAAATGGGCCCTCCCTCCATCTCAAAGAGAAAACATGTAAAAAAAAAAAAAATTAATTAAAATAATTAAAAGGCTCAATTTTTGGCATCAACGTTTTATTTTCTGTTAGCTAATGGCTTAAGATGGATTTTTGAAAAAAATGTTCTCTTTTGTGGCACCAAGAACAACACCATCACGAACAATTCTAAGTAAAAAAAAATACAATGAATGGTATAAAGTACAGGCTGGGGTTGATTTCTTTCTAACTTAGGCTGTAGATTCACACAGCCTATTATTGACAATCATGTGAAACGTGTGCATTCTGGCTAAAAAATAAAAAAAACTAACATTTTATATAGTCTGCATTCAGGACCCATTCATAATATGTTATCAGCAACATTTGAACAAATTAAACGAAGGGACAAATGGCAAAGCTCTTGGCTGAACTCCTTACTGTTGCCCTATTTTAAAATCAGAAGACCCTAAAATGTAAAAACAGTTTAGCTACATTTAGCTAAACATTTAGCTAAACATTTAGCTACAAGCCTTCGACTTGATTGACAAACCTCTTCCTGTTCCCAAAAGTCTATTTAACACAATAAATGAAGCAATGAATCCTGTTGTCATAGCTATTTCTGAGGCAACTGTGAAAATGTGTCTTTTCAAGTTTTCTTCATGGGGTGAATATTTAACCACTTAGCACAAATTAGTAACTAATTAAAATATAAAAACCCTTTCCCTGTCCCTGATCTTTCCAATTACAATTTTTATATTGCCATTGTCATTGACTTATGATTAAAACTGAGATTTTCTCTGTGAGAAAACTGTCGTAACTGCTAATTTGCGTTGTAATTGAACCTTTTTTAAAAATGGCAAAAAAAAAAAAAAAAAAAAAAACCCAGCCCCTGTGTACCATGTTAAATGCTCAGCCAAAGTTGATGAAGAGTATGCATCATGCAGAGCTGTTATGAACCTCCAGATGTTGAAGAGTCTTCAATAGATCGTTTGATTCAGAAGACTGAAAGTGGTGGATCCATGGCCTATGGAGTAATATGCTAATTCCAGGTGGGAAAATATTTATCATCTGGTGTTTTCATATTGATGTGAGTGCAATGGGCCTGAGGATGTTGTCAGAGATGTACCTGGTAGATTGGCTTCATCATCTTTAAAGTGATGGAAGGGTTATAAACTGTAGATTTTCTGAATAGCACTGAGGAAATCTCTTAATAAAACATGTAACTTGTCAGAAATGGGTGCGATGCAAGGGCATAAACTCAACGTTCATATTATTAATGCAAATCCACTAATTATAGGCATAATCCGTAGTGTCCAGTAGGTCAAAGCACAAGCTGGCAGGGTCATCCGAGGTATATCCATAAACATAAATAAAGGGTCAAGACATGTAACGCAGAACACGGAAATATAAATTGGGAAACAAGCCTCAGTAATGTATGAAACAATGCATCAAGACAAAGGAACAGGGTGAAATAGACAAACTAATTAATAATTGAACTCAGAAAAGGTGCACACATTAGGTAACAGACCAATGACCAAACAATCAACAAGAGTTTGGTACAGGATATTGGAAAAAGGGTATAAATAGGCAAACTAATTAAAGGCTTTGATCAGAACAGGTGCACAAATTAGGTAACAGATTACTACAATATAAAAAATAAAAAGGCCATAGATAGAACTCAAAACAAAACATGAAAGCAGCATTCATCAGGTTAGGACACATATCACATGCTGAGAGGGCGAATTTATGAAATATTTATCTAATTTAATGAATGGCTATGGTTTCATAACAGCAATGATTTCTTATTCAATAAGAAACTTAGGCTAACCACATGAGTACTTGTGTACCATTGCAAAGACCTTGGGCAATGTCCCTAATTTGTTTTCAATTACTGATGCTGGGTACGTATTAGCACATATAACACAAGACTTAAGATCTCTCTATGTAGATAATATTACTAGGGTAGCCTTCTTTCATCTCAGAAATATTTCTAAGATAAGAAATATATTATCACTACATGATGCAGAAATATTAATTCATGCTTTCGTTACCTCTAGATTAGATTATTGTAATGCCGTACTGTCTGGATGTTCCAGTAGAAACATAAAGAAACTTCAACTAGTCCAGAACGCAGCTGCTAGAGTTCTAACTAGAACCAAAAAATATGACCACATCACCCCGATCTTATCCACACTGCATTGGCTCCCAGTTAAATCTTGCATAGATTTTAAAATACTATTATTAACCTATAAAGCACTAAAACGTCTTGCGCCACAGTATTTAAGCGATCTTTTGGTCTTCTATGATCCGCCACGCCCACTTAGATCCACAGATGCAGGTTATTTGACAGTACTGCGAATAGTGAAGGCTACAGCAGGGGGAAGAGCTTTCACTCATCGAGCTCCACAGTTATGGAACAGTCTTCCATTTAGTGTTCGGGACTCAGACACAGTCTCAGTGTTTAAGTCTAGACTTAAAATGTACTGTATTTATTCACTCTAGCCTGATTAGACTTTCCATTGTGCCGGTTCCCAGTCTTAACAATCTTTTCTCTCCCTCTCTCCTTCTGCCGAGCTACACATGAGTTTATGGAGATGTTGGAGATCCTGGTCCTTTCTGCTCTCTGGACCTGCATGATCGGTCTCGGAGGTCCTACTTCTGGATGGAGCTCTCATCTACTCCAAATCCAGACTGCTGGGAAGGCTTTTTTTCTAAACCAAACAGATTACATATAGATCAATAATTATCTATTTAGGAATATCTGATGTTACCCAGTTGAGGATGGGTTCCCTTCCGAGTCTGGTTCCTCTCAAGGTTTCTTCCTCTTAAACATTTTAGGGAGTTTTTCCTTGCCATTGTCGCCACTCAGTTGGGATAATTTCTCACTTTTACTGTGTTTATATTCCTGTAAAGCTGCTTTGAGACAATGTCTATTGTAAAAAGCGCTATACAAATAAAATTGAATTGAATTGAATAGAAAGTGTTTCAGATAACATTAAGAATGCAAAATCTATCCGTTTTTTATATTTAAATTAAAGTTTTGCTTTTTTAACCTGGCCTATTCATGAATGCCAGATCTTTTATCTTGTTAAAGTACTTTTTGCAGCAATTATTCTAGATTAGTGATTGTAGATTGTTTCACTAACAAGCCATAATTATCATAAATTCTTTCTTTTGACCCACTAATTTTTCATTAAAAAAAATGTAAAAGATGCCTGATCCTTATACTGAACCTGATTACTGCTGATATATGCAGAATATTTCTTCCTGCATAAAAAGGTTAGCTCTTTAGTGAATCATGGCCTACAGTTTTTGTGGGGATGCAGATCTGAATATAAAATGATGGCATCCAAATTAGATTAGGCTTTGAAATTGGCCTAGAGCTCAGTGTACATTCTATAATGATTCTGGATTAAGTTGCTCATTTTTATCTTCATAAAATCACTACAGAGGAGACTCTGATCAATCAGCAATGCATGGCCACTTTAAAACTAATGGATTATGGTTCATTTTGATGAATGTGGATGATAAATAAATATATTCTATCTATTGTGCTGGGCTGGTCCAGATAAACAGCTTGTTTGGATGTTTACATACTATTAAAAGGTCATCAAGTGAAGCCAAACAAATCTCAACCTTTACTCCAGTGTCATCAATCTGAGGCAGCCAAGCACCATGCTTACTTTACCTCCAAAACACGAATTGCAGCTTTTTAGTCAGAGATGATTGTTTTTGCTTGTTTTTACCTGCCAATTCTGGATCTCTGTGGACTTACCCAAAGGTCTTCCTATTCAAAATGATACACACAGCTTCCCCCATCCAATCAGCCAAGCATCCTTTCGCATTCGCATTTCACATTCCAGTGTGGCCCAGGCATCAGCCATTTCTTAGCTTTGCCTTTCAAAGACTGGCCTACCAATTCTGGATTCTACTTTTCGACAGCTTACCATCCCCTCGGGTGTTCACGAGATGTGTGGCATTTACACATCTCTGCAGAGCACACCCTTGAAGATCCTTTCCTATTTAGATGACTATGCTTCATCCTGTAATCAGGTAGTGGCTGACAAGCACAGTTCTGTCCCAGTTCTGCACACAGGATAGTACAGCAAATATGATTCAAGGTAAAGACAAATGGACCTTCAGGCCTGTCTCTTGATTGACTCCTCAGAGGGTAGACAAGTTTTTATATTTTCTGAAACACATTCATTTTAAGCAAAGGCTAGTAGCCTCTTGGCTTTTTTTGTGAATCAGGTCCATTCAGAGATTTTACAACTCTAAAAGTGACTACTGTATTTCCATGCCCTCTGTTTTTGGAGGCTTTCTAAACAGGGCATCCCCCTGGGTAACCTCACTTATAAAGGGACTGGAACAACAGCCAACAGGCCCCCTTAGTGTTTGGCATGCCATTTGGGAAGTCATACCAATGAGAGGTGTGTGGGGTGCCAGGTGTTACCAATGAGAGGTATGTGGGGTGCCAGGTGTAGCGCTCAACTAATCTATGTACTGAAGCTGAAGACATGGAAAGCTCTTCTCTCACATGTGCAGAACAGACATATTGATTTGGACAAATACATCAACACATCAAGTGCATCATATAAATATTCAAGAGGACACAAAGTCTGTGCTATGTATGAAGGTTGCTCAAGGAATATTTTTATATGGGCTTATCAATGATTAGTGATCATTGATAAATGATCAATTATCCCCAGGGTTGCAAATTGAGCAGACGATCTGTTTTCTACGCTAGCAACTGTACCCAGAGGGGGTAGCTCAGATCTGGTCGAAATTTGTCAAAGTGGGTAGAGCTGTTTTTCAGGAACCAAGACATTGCTCCCTGTGGTATTCACTGAGGAGTTCAGGAGGGATTCTTGTCATCAATGCTGCATCCAGGGATAAGTTGTTGTTGTATGCTTTTCCACTATTTTCTCTGTTCAATTAATTCCTTCTTCACTTCTCTTTGGACATGCACAATATATATTATTATAATGATTTTCCTAAGGATGATATCGCCCAGAGAAAGCACACAAAGAAAGCACACAATTATCTAGATCAGGGGTGTCCAATCTTATCTACAATCAGCCGGTGTGGGTGCAGGTTTTCATTCCAGTCAAGCAGGAGCCAAACTTGATTCCACCTGTTTAATCACTTGAGCTTGTCTTTCAATAGACTCAAGTGCAGCTTGGGCTTTGCTGCAATGAGAACCTGCACCCACATCGGCCCTTTCTGGATAACCCTGGACTAGAATGTGTTTGCATCCTATAGGTTTAAGATGTCCCTTCGCTGGAACTAAGATGCCCAAACATATTCCAACATGACACTGACCTTATGCATAATGTGAGGTCCTTGAAGACATGGTTTACCTAAAAGGTCTGGAAGAACTTTGTGGCCTTCACAGAGCCCTGACCTCAAACCCTCAAACCCTCAAACATTTTCAGGATGAATTAGAATGACGACAGTGCATGAAGCTTTTTCACCTGGTATCTGTGCCCGACCTCATTAATGCTCTTGTGGTTGAATGGACAAATTCCCATGGCCTGAAGAAATAGTGTAGCAGAGCTGAAGTTTCCTAAACACGAAGCAACTGTAGCAGATCCTTTGTTGATGGCCAATCACATGGATTCATTTAAATTATTTAGTTGAAGGAGGATCATCAGAACAGAGAATAACCACTGGGCTAGAGACACAAGGTCAGAAAGAGAGTCTTTACAGAGTCTTTCATTTAATTTATCCTCTCTCTGGATTGATTAGTGAACTGGCTTAAAACAAGAGTGAACATGTTATACAATGCAAGGTGAAGAGCAAGCGCAACAGTTGGGTAAATGTACTGTCCTGAAAATCAGCCATGAAACAATACTCAGGTGTTCGTAATCAGGGGACACACTACTGGAGACAGAGCTGAACAATTTTTTTGAAGTGTTGCTTTCTTGTTTTCCCTCTCTTTACCTGTCAACTCCATAAAAAACAGCTCAATTACACATAATCTCCTTATGTGGTTTATTTCCCGGCTAAATGCTGTCTTAGACATTAGCTTTGACATATTTAGCTTCAGCTTAGACTCTTACCATTCACCTAAAATCTATATATAAACACAAGTATACCCTTAGAGACTGCTGACTTACATGTCCAAGGTTCTCTGATTTAGTCTTCATCTCAGATTACTGTCTGTGTGGAGTTTTCCCTGTATTCCCAGTGTGTTTTCCTCTGGGAACTCTCGTTTCCTCCCAACACCCAAAAACATGGTTTGGTGATGCTAAATTGCCCTTAGGTCTGAATGAGTCAATGTGTGTGCCCTTTGACGAACTGGCATAATACCGTTCTACTTAGTGATGCACCGATACCGATACCAGTACTTGGGTGTCAGCCCGATACTGTGCTCATGCACTCGTACTCGTACTTATAAAACTACCCCGATACAACCGCAGTGATACCACTTTATGACAACGTGACAACCCACAGGCAGTAAAAATAACAGAAGCTCTTACCCAGTTCAATGCTCTTGATGACGAACCGCTGTCAGTTGTAGATAATAAAGGATTTCGTCGTCTTTTTGGTGTACTTGAGCTGAAGTGTGAGATTCCCAGCCGTCATCACATTTCGGATACCGCATTACCAAAGCTGCATGACTTGGTGAAAAAGCACATCAGGAACCTGTTGCAGGACATTTTGACCTTCAGCTTCACCACTGATATTTGGACTAGCAGTGTCAGCCCAATGTCTCTTATAAGTTTAACAGCATAATGGATTGATGAGGATTTTACTCCCCAGAGAGTTGTTTTACAAGCAACACCGTTTAGTTTAATTAATTAATTAAATTAATCAATTCGTATAGCGCTTTTTACAATGGACATTGTCTCAAAGCAGCTTTACAGAAATATCATTTTACATTTACATTTACAAGCAACTTACAAATGAGAGCACACTCACACACCAATGGTAGCAGAGCTGCATGCAAGGTGCTAGCTTGCCATTGGGGGCAACTTAGGGTTCAGTGTCTTGCCCAAGGACACTTCGGCAGGGGATCACCTGGGCCGGGATTCGAACCGCCAACCCCACGATTAGTGGATTAGTGGACAACCCGCTCTACCGACTGAGCCACAGCCGCCCTGAACCCCTGAGTTTAGGGGTTCACACACTGGCCAAGCCATAGCAGGTGCGTTTGATGACATGTTTAAGACGTAGGGCATTCCGAAAAGTGTGAAGTACTCATATCGGTACTTGGTATCGGCAAGTACCCAAATGTAACTACTTGTCTGAAAAAAGTGGTATCGGTGCATCCCTAGTTCTACTGCTTCCAGAATCTACTGTACCATGACCCTGACCAGGATATAGTGCTTACTGAAGATTAATGAATGAAAAAATGCATGAATACACATTCACTGCTTCTTGATTTACAGGTTTTACAGGTATCATAAGGTAAATAAGGTCATAACAGTGATGTACAGCAACTTCAACTTTTTTTTTTGCTTAGATGACAATAACCAAAGGTTATACATGAAACGTCCAATACAAATATACATTCCACAATTAATTTTGCAATTGCAAATACGTTAGTAAATTAGAACTTTGAATTTCAGGAACTGGATTAAGCTGCTATAAATTAGAGAATATATCCCGCCAAGGTAGAATGGAGTCATCCTTCAGTCTGAAAAGGTCATTGACTGTGACATGGTGAGAGTGCCTTCCTGGAAAAATCCATTAATCTCCATATTTAAATTGTCATTCTTCTTCCTTATTACAGGGGGTTGAGTCTTGACCTCAGTCAATTTAATAATTCCTTCATTTTCGTAACCATCAGCTCATCAGTGAGAGACAGAGAGAGAATAAAGTGAAAGATGAGAAAGAAGAGAAAATTGGATACTTAGTATACAATTAACGATTTCAAGGACTCCAAAAAAGATTTTAAATGGCGATGGAATTCATTAAACGAATGACATCCATGGAAAAGAAAGCCTTTTAAAATTTAAAGGACTTGTACAACTAAGGAATAAAACTCTTGGGGATGTGATTTTCTCAAAGGAAAATACTCAATGTGTTGTGATGTGACTCAAATTGACACAGTGTCACTTTTACCACTCAAAGTTCATTATTTTTTCAATAACCACATGTTCTGAAATGTTTTATTCCTCGTATATCATAGCAACCATGACACTTTTTTGGTCTATTAGATTGTAAAGTAATACATTTAATCAATTCTTAGTCTACAAAACAAGTTAGTTAATTTTATGACTTATGATATGCCAGTCGTTTGTGCTGTTGGAGTCTCTCACATGCACGGAAATGATTCAACCCATTCCCCCCC
>JAFFST010048702.1:0-17103 GCA_022414735.1 Noturus placidus
CGCAAGAAACAGAGTTAAAACACAAAACAAGACAAAATAACACGCACCAACACACCGTGTCAGCCTTCTGTGGCGCCATCTTGGACCTTCATTGCGGCGCCATCATTGAACCTTACTTTGTGCACTGGAGCATTGTCATGCTGGAAAAGGTTTGGAGCCTTAGTTCCAGTGAACAGAATGTCTAGGCAATCATGTAGGAACAGTTTGGGAAAGTCCAACATATGGGGGGCATGATCAGGTGTCCTTTTGCAAAATAGTCAATATGAAGCTTGACACAATAAGGCATATGGCAACTTAATACATAGATTGTTGACAGGAATTGTAATGACAACTGATGCCTGGTGGAATACACCTATAAATGCCTATATCAGTTTATGACAGTTGCCATGAAGGGCTTACAGCCAGCTCCAGAATTATTGGCACTGTTCATGAAAATGTGCAAAAATGATTTCCTAAAATAAACATGATATACAATGATTTGCATGAAAGAACTAGAGGTTCTATTAGAATAAACTATATTTATAATGATATAATCAGTAGTAATAATAATTATAACTATTTAAAAAATATTATAATAGTCTCCATGAATTTTTATTGCCTTTATTCTTTCTTGGTTCCTTGGAGTAAAACTATATAAGGAGGATAATGAGGGTGGCAAAAAAGAACCCAAAGTTCACAGCTTCAGAATTATACAGTTTGTTAAGTTGGGTCAAGTTTCAAAATTAACTATTAGACACAACGTCCATAACACCAAGTGATCCATGTGAACATAGAGAACCATGACATGCATTTAAATCAAAACAAAAATGGTTTATGGGATACAAAAGGGGTGACATAGTGGCTTCGTATTAATATATTGAGGTCATGAGTTAAGCTTCTATAGATCTGTTTAATGGCCACAAAGTAGTTTACTTGTGCAAACTATTGTAATTGAAAATGAATGAGTCAGAGAAATCAACAGAATTATACAACTGTGCCCAGAGAATCCTAAGCGTGGAGTTCACTGATAAAATTAAACTTTACATTGGACCAACACATAAATGCATATTGGTGTTGTGATATGGATATACTATTAGCCTGTGTCACATTCTCAAATCAAATAGACTTTTGCACTTGTTCCTGCCAAATAATTAATTATATTGTAATGAATTAAATATGACACTCGACAAGTATTGACACATATTGAAAGTGTGTTTTTTTTATGTAGAAACTGTATTTAAATAAAACTACCCAATGTCCTTATATATTTATGCTCAAAATATAACTTTTTCTCTTTTCCAGGAAGGGAATCAAGAAGTATTGTGTTGACTTTATGAAGGTGTCATGCAGCCCTATGAACACTGGCCTTAATTAAATAGTTTATTTTATTTGATCATGACAAGAAAACAAAAGCCAGCAGATCACTAATGGAGCACTTCTCGGTCTGGATGCTTTGTGTAAGACCCAATTTTTTTGTATGGACTACGGGCAAAATTATGAAATGTCTCTCAGACAAATTAATCAAAACACAGATCCACCTTATTGACCGGTTTGTGTGTTAATCACATGACCACAGGCATTATGTATGCTCTTCAACACTTGAAGAAGAATCATCAATGTGTCATGATGATTCTGGAAATGATAAGTGGATCGAGAGGGCAATCAGAGTGAAGTCATTTTAAACAGCCTCATGATTTCAAGCTTTTCTATGATGAAAATGTGTCCTCAATGTCACAAATGACACAGATTGACACTGACCTTGACATCTTTAACATTCTCTTTTTTATCTTGTCCATTTAGATGGAGCGAATATCATGAAGATTCAAAATGAATTTAAATATTCATGAGAAAAATCAATTATTAAACCATAAACATCTGTCCTTTTGAAGATGATAAAATGAACTTTAACTGCAAGAGTTCAATGGATCATGATCTTCAAAAATATAATGTTTTTATAGTTGTGTTCCTGAATGACATACTCCCCTTATACCACAGCAAGGTTGAATGCTCAAATCTGTTTAGTCAGAAGGTGTGCATTATTTTCGTATCACAGTGCAACTCAGAATGTAATTCCAGCTGTACCATGAATGCCTGGTTAAAATTCATGCGCTCGTTCTATAACATTATTGTTTCAGCTCAATTTCAGTTACAGCTCATACATAAGGACTTGTACAGTGGATGATCCACATAACCTAATAATAATAATAATAAATGGATTTTAAAAATGCATTGTTAAACAAAGTAAAACCTATAACCGTTGATGTGGTGGCATTTTCTGTTAGGAGACATTTATTTAACATTTATGGAAGGATCCTCGACTGTAATAGCTTTTTAACAGTCATGGTGCTTTGTGAAGATTTTCAGCATAGGAAAGTCTCCATCGTCATAACAGAACAGTCTGTTGTGTGTTATTCTATATATATATATATATATATATATATATATATATATATATATATATATATATATATATATATAATAACCATGATATAACCTCCAAAATTTTTTTTTTTTCCAAATGTCCTCTTTGGCGAGACCGCGTAAAATATTTATAAGATTAATTTAAGGTTAATTTATTCAGTACTATGCATGCTTTTTAACTGTGCATTATAAATTACACAGTGATATGCAAGCTTTAAAACCACTTATTACCAGTTATACAGTGTTATGTATGCTCTAGCAATTACCAGGTATGCAGGGCAATGTATGGTCTATAACTGCTCATCACCAGTTACACAGTGCTATGCATGTTATAGTGTAGAATGTATATGTATAATGTAACCTGACATTATACCTGACATAATGTAACCTGACATTATGCAATCATGCTATACAGTGTCCCCGTGACCCTGACAAGGAGTAAGCGGTTGAAGATGGATGGATGGATGGCTATACAGTGTTATGCATGCTTTTTAAATAGTCATTAATAGTTATATAGTGCTATGCATGCCCTATAACCATGCATTATAAATTATACAGTGCTATGCATGATTTACAACTAATTATTACCAGTTATACAGTGCTATGTAGGTTCTATAAGTGCTCATCACCAGTTATAGTGTTATGTATGCTCTATAAGTAGTAATTACCAGGCATGCAGTGCAATATATGTCTATAACTGCTCATCGCCAGTCTGGTACACACGGGCATGAATGGCTAATTATTACCATGCTTCTTAATAGACATTGCAGTGTATATAATTCATTATAAATGTAGAATTCATAGGAAGTGAAAGCAATAATTCTAATAAACCTTTTTGGTTAGCTAAAATGTGTTACCTTTGAAAGCATATGTTCAGCAGTACAATGAGTCATGTTTTATTCATTTTACTCTAAAAGTCATAAGGCAAGTGAAAATCATGTGAGCATGAAAATTATTAATCTAAGAAGTATCATTGCATTTGCTTATGTTGTGACATTATGTTAATGTCAGTAGCCACAAGAAAAACATTCAGATGAAATAGAAACCAAACTCTCATTTGTATTCAGAGAAATTAATCAAATATGTAATGATGAGCAAACGGAGCGATGTTCATTCCTGTGCACTATGACACACACCACTGATGAAGTGAAAATAATGCCAACTTTATAGAGGTCTGAAATTGATAGCAATGTGACTGGAAAAAAAGAATAAAATCATGGGATGTCCGTAAAATAGTGTTCACTGACGCAATACAGTTTGTAATTCAGAACCACGGATAAAAAATTCCAACTAAATTAAAGGAATTAATCAAAACATATTACTTTTTATTTTTTCGATGAATCCTAAGCCGTGTTTTATTAAAGTCCTGAACTGCAGGAAATCTGTACAATTTCCCTACAAAGGTTGACTCTTGGTCTTACATCCAGAGTTGCTGAATAAAATGCTTTCTTCTGAAAGTTTGTTCACTTATCAGATCTTATTGCATATTCCTATTGCTGGCTACATTATTTTATTACTTTTTATTTACATTTTTCTCTATCTTTATTCTCCATTGCTAAAAGTGAAGCATATTCACTCTAACCACAAATGACCGATCACAAAAATTACCCTCCACAGGGGAATACCTGATGTTTCATACCTGATGTCAAGTCACTCACAAAGGACAAACAAATGCATCATCTTGGGTGGCCGAACAAGGGATGGACAGGGAAATAAATCTTAATCAGAGCGAGAAAGGCCTCATCAATCCCTTTATTTTTTATTCATGGGGGTCAGACCAAAGCCTATCATTTATTCTGGAAGATTAGAGATGTCTGCAATTACATGGGATAACAGAATAGCAGCAATCTCACGACAAACTGCCAATTAGTTGTCAGTGGAGAGTAGGCATTTGCTACGTTTCTTGGTAACTTTACCTCTCCAGCATGGTGAAATTGTCGGTATTATTACAACAATTATTATAATTAAAATAATAGTTTAACAGGATTGAGCATAATGATTTCTGGTTGTTTGGGTGGCCAGAAAAATATAAGATCATTAGGATTTCAATGGGTGGACACAAGCTTCTCAGAAATTTAATCTCTCAAATTGTGAGATGTAGCGATGTGTGTGGGGGCTGTTAGTTTGCCCTGCCTTCAGTGTGGGCCTTGAACATGAGCAAGAGTGTTATGAAATTCTCATATAAGATTTGTTAAGCATTTGCAAGTAGCAACATATGATGTGACAGTCAATATTGTAGTGATGCATTTCAATAACAGCTTTGGCATGAAAACACATGTGCATGCCTTATCATTTCACATCTCCTCATTTCACACTTCTCATTTCACCCTGTTATGTGAACATAGCAGGGGTATATACAGTATAAACAGATATACACCATATGGCCAAAATTATGTGGACCATATGCGCTCATTCTAAATCCATGAGCATTAATATGAAGTTGGTCCCCCATTGCTGTTTTAATAACCTCCAATCTTCTGGAAAAGCTTTCCACTAGATTTTGAAGCATGGCTCTGGGGTTTTATGCTCATTCTGGTACAATAGAATTACTTATTTTTATTATTATTATTATTATTATTATTATTAAAATTATAACTTTTTATTTAGCTCCTTATTATAACATTTTATTTTTACTGTAGGAATGGTGGCTTAGTGGTTAGCATGTTTTCCTCACACATCCAGGGTTGAGTGTTCAATTCCCACTATTGCTCTGTGTGTGCAGAGTTTGCATGTTCTCCCCGGAGGTTTCCTCCGGGTACTCTGCTTTCCTCCCCCAGTCCCAAGACAAGCATTGTAGGCTGATTGGCATGTCCAAAATTGTCTATGGTGTCTGTGCCCTGCGATGGATTGACACCCCATCCAGGGTGTCCCCTGCCTTGTGCCCTATGCTCCCAGGGATAGGCTCCAGGTTCCCCGTGACCCAGTACGGATAAGCAGTACAGAAAATGGATAGATGGATCTATCACCGTACATGTAAATGGTATAATATCAAGTTTGTGTATGATGCAGTGTCCATTAAGCATGCTTCCTACATTTTTTGGTTGTTATTTTTGTGTGAAAAGTCACTGGAATTCCCTCTTAAACATTGTGTCTGTGTCGGGCAAATCAGTGTGTGATTCAAAGATAGTGTATTCCTGATCCACCCATCCGGACAGCCCTACAATTTCTGATTTGTGCACATGCTTGGAAAAAAAATAGATTGCAGAGATAATTTCCACACAAAAAAACAAGAACAAAAAAAAAACAAGAAAATTGTGCTAAAAATTCATTCAGTAAGCTATAAGATGAACACAGTGTGTTTAAAAACATTGTCCATATTTGACTATATTACATCCAGCCGAAGACATAATGGCCATGATGCTAGGAGAACAGATACACAGTTAAAAAAAAACAGGTAAACACGAATCCCATCATGTGAAAATCAGCCACATATCAACTATTTGTTTCAGCTAGATCTTGTCGCTCTCTATGAGCTCGCTCTGCTATAGACAACGAGGGTACAAACTTAAATTAAACAGCATCTCCCCCTCCATCCATTTAGAGACAGACTGAGGGAGAACTACCAAGCAAGGTCAGTAGTGTCTGTAATTGATGTGTGTGCTTGGTGGATGGTTGCCAAGGGAACAGGTGCTTAATGTTTAGAGACATTGTGGGATTTGTAGGCCGGAGCAGGGAGAATCCCTGGCCTGTAATTGCCTGCTGTTCTATCCAGCAACCTAGTGGGCTGAGTAATGATGTGCTAAAGATTTCCTGGCAAGGTGATTGACCTGGCACTCTTCTTATTTGTCAACAGAAGGAAAGAGGGTGAGATATGACAGCATCCTAGGGGTGACTACTGTCCCCGGGTGAGTACAGGTTTGTCGAGGTGTTTCTTATTAGAGAGTGTGCTTGGATCTTATATACAGGTGGACAAGCTTGAAATTTAATAGTTTGAAAAGTAAAATCTCCAGTGTGTTTGACCAGTCCTGTGTTTTGGCTGCCATTGAAATCTAATCGACTAAGATAAAAAGAGTAGGTAGCTTAATATAATACATCATACTGAGTTAGTTAGCTAGTTAAGGGAAACAAACAAGTATATGATCATGTAGCATTCTGTTCCCTTTGAATGGGAACTCAACGTTGCATGAGCTTCACACTGTGGGAAGCGCCCTTGCAAACGACTCGTATCTGAAGTCTGTGTAAAATCACTCCTGTTTATAGGCCTGCTGTGGTGAAGTGATGTGGAATTTTGCATGTCGCCTGACAATAAAATGGCACCTGTAAAGCACGTAATCAGCTTTTTTTGTTTTCTGACAACCGCTTGTTGGTTGTCTGTGTGAACATCCCTAAATCTCTTCACTTCTCTCTATTTTTATAAACATATATATGCTTCACAATGAAGCAGCTCTGTTCCCGGCTGTCTCGCTTCGGCTGAGAGTTTCAGAACCTCAGGACTCTGGACCAGTTGCTGTTTAGGCAGCCAGTCGGCTGGGATCCTACGGCTCCTCTAAGGATCTGGAGCAGGAGCCGGAAATGAGTGCTGCTCTATCTCACTCACCTCTGTATCCGACTCTCCAGTATTAGGATTTGGAGCTCATGAAGCAACTTCTCCCTTCAGTGTGGCGAGTCAACCCAACCACTCTGACTCTGAGGAGCCAGAGAGGGAGCAGGTGAGAAGGAGAGCACTCCTTTTTTTCCCCAGAAATGCACCATCACGCTTCTGGGGAAAGCCATGTTTATAACCCCGGCCATCATGGTGAATAAACAGTATGTTGGCTATACCAAAGGCACTTACGAGCTACCTCCTCAAAGGCTTTATCTAAGAGGTACCCTTACAGGATGTGTGTGCTGCAATGGGCTGGTATACGCTGCACACATTAATTTGGCATAACAGTTTGATCGAGAATCTTGCAGGATTTTGCAATGTAGCTTTTGGTTAGGTTAGGAAAAATTAGAAGTGTTTTGGGTGTCATGTAACACAGGGCTGAGACAGATACATGTGTGAACAAAGTCAGTGACAAACTGGAGGCGATCATGTTCTGAGGTGCTTGAGGGGGAAATACCGCACAGAGCGCTGAGGCAGGCATTGTCTATGAAATGGGCTTCTTCTAGAGGTGCCAGGGAGCTGACATGCAACATACAGGTGGGAAGCGGCGGTGTTTTGGTGACAGGCTTGCCAGGGTCAGATGGCTGGGCTAGGACATGATTGCTGGGGTTCTTAGGCAGAAACCAGACTTTGGAGGCTACATCATCAGCCTCAGGTGTGAGCTTGTTTTGGTAGACTGTCTTGTTTGCCTCAGGCTTGAGCATGGCATGGAAGGCTGTAACGTTAGTCTCTGGCTTGAGCATGTCTTGGGTGGTTGCAAAGTCAGCCTCAGACAGGAGCAGGGCGCATAAGGCCATCTCGTGAGATTTGCTCGTGAGGGGAAATACCTGCCATAGGGTAATAACATCTAACCCAAGGTCTAGTTGCAGGGGGTGGTAAGGAGATGTCCCACTCCAGGAGACACCATGGTTAAATGAATGAAATGTTGTTGAGTGGTGGTACACAGCCGATGGCCTTGCAGTTGACCTACACCATATGGAACCAGTGGCTCTGAGCCTGTATGGTTTTGGTTGCGTTGGAATAGGCTGAAGGAAGAGCAGCAATCCTAAGGACACCGGAGGAGGTGCGACAGGCAGTAATGCCATAGCAATTTACCAACTACCTGTGTAATCAATGCTTGATTTTTCCACATAACTATGATAATTCCACATAATGTCTACCATCCATGCATGATAATTAGTCTGCATAGTAAAAACTGTTCTACTGTCAAACAGATGCCTTGTGACTAGTGCGCCATTAAAAATGAGTAGTTTGGAAGTTTGAATTCGGGTTCGAATGGAGTAGGATGTGAAGCTCGAGGCTCCTGCTGATTTCGATTAAAATTTTAATTAATTTGTGCTTTTTGGTCATATACTTTAACTTATTTTACTCCTTATCTTTGCTTATAATTTGAAATTTTTGTCACGTTAAAATGTCTGGAAAGAATACGAAAACCCAAGGTGGCATTCAAACACGACTGAAGCCGAGTGCGCGTGCCATGAGCGTGTCCTCCTCTTCCCCTGAATCCGCATTGCCGAGCCGTGACTTTGATCTCGCCGCACTCAAGCTTGAGCTGTTGGCTTCATTGAGGAAGGATATCGCTGATATTTTTAATACGGAGCTCCAGAAGATTCTCAAGGAAGCGCTGTCTGCTATCCAGCTTGACCTGCATGCTGTGAAAACACAGCAGGTTAATGATAAAGTTGCTACCGAGGCCGCCATATCAGCATTGAGGGGTATGGTTGGGGAAATAGAGCACGTGCTTACACATGACATAGCACACATGAAATCTACCATCGAGTCTCTCACTGAGACCGTGAGTCAATTACAGAATAAATGAGAGAATTTGGAGATGAGGTCGCGACGCAATAACGTTCGAATAATTGGAGTTCCAGAAGGTTCTGATACATGTTCAACTGCTGCTGTAGCAGTCTTGTTAAAAGAGACGTTTGGTCTGGAAAAGGAGCCGGTTTTGGACCGGTCCCACCGGACCCTTCAGTTGAAGCCCAAGCCTGGTGAATGACTATGAGCAATTGTGTGCAGATTCCACTATCACAGTGACTGTGTTGATATTTTACAGCGTGCGAGAGAGCTCCAGCGGATTAAAGTGAGGAATTTGATTATTTCCATTTTTCCTGATTATACACCCAAGATAGCCCGGGCTCAAGCTGCATTTAATGAGGTTCGGCGTCAATTTCGTATAGTTGAGGGCGCTCGGTATGGAATACTTCACCCAGCTCGGCTTCACATTACATATAACGGTGTCCAGAAGGACTTTATTTCAGTGGAGGAGGCAGGAGAATATGTTAAGCTCTTGATATCAGGATGAACTGTATCACCTGCACAGCGGCGTGTTTTTTTTTTTTTTTTTTTTTTTAAGTCAGTAGGGTATTTCTCTTACTGAAATCTTTAGTTTTGGTAAGGGTTGGTTAGTTCAGCGTTCTTTCCGAGAGCTTGTCTCAGTGTGGACAACTTTTGGTTATAGAGGGATACACTGCTGTCTCCTTTGGGTTATGGAGACTTTGGGTGTTTTTATGTTTAAGGGTTTTTTGGGGGGAGGGGAAATCACTCCGGCTCTAATTGACTATTTATATCCCTATGGTTTACTTTATTAGATGGTTAGTAGTAATATTGATCCCAGCACGGCTAGGACAGCCACGCCTTTTAAGATTTATTAGTTGGAACGTCATAGGTATGGGTAATCCTGTTAAGAGATCTAAGGTTTTTATATATTTGAAACTTTTAAAAACTCCGATATAGTATTTTTACAGGAGACTCACCATTGTATTAAAGATCATAGGTTATATTACCTTTGAGTCGTATGCCTGTTGTTGGGTTTTATAATATCTACTGTATACAACCAGCAAAAGTTAGTGTAACCATCATGTGCCGAGGTGATGGGGTGAGGGGGGGGGGTCTGGCTATGAAAATTAATCTTGTGTAAATGAACCACATGTAAAATTACATATAAATGAATCATATATAAATGAATCATATATAAATCTTGCTTGGGGGGGGTATGTTACTGGGGTTAAAAGTTTGATTCTGTATGGATTTATGAAAATGAATCATATGTAATTAAATCACATGTACATGAATCATAAGTAAATTAATCAAATGCAAACTTTCCTGGGCGGGGTGTGAGGGGCTGTTATCGGGGTAAAAAATGTTGATTCTATATTGATATATTTTGTTGTACTCTGAAAAGTGTATGAGAATCAATAAAAATTGTTATGAACTAGAAAAAAAAGAAGAATGAGTAGTTTGTGCTAGTTGTAGCATTGAGGTGCATCACACATGTCACACACATGTAATTATTATTATTACTTGCTGTGCAACTAAGAAGAAGAAGAAAAAAAATTACAACCTATACATGAAATTTGCTTGTGCCAGCTGCACAGACTGCTGATTTTTCCACTCCTGCTTTTTTCCACATTCAGTTTAGAACGTTTTTCTGATTATAGATTTGTAATTTTACCACCTAATCACTTTTTCCCAAAACATAACATATACGCTGGAAGAAAACATGCTCCTAAGGGCTCACCATTGCTGTAATATCCATCTTTAAAGGTGAGATAACAATAATAATCTCAAAAGGTTCTGTTATAGTTCTTTAGTATCTGTCAGTTCCCCAACCCCAATGGTATCTTCTTGGCTCTAAAACATCTGCTTCAATTCCCATCGCCTAATTATCAAGCCCTTAATGAGCTGAGTCAGGTGTATTACAGTAAAAATTATCACTCTGTTTAGTGCAGGGGATGTCTAGAAGATTTCTCTTTTATGTCTAGACATTTCTAGAATAGTTTTGTAGGCTAAAAGGCCTTCTTCTCTGGCTGAACAGGAGATGCATCTTTATAAAAGTGGCAGGCTTTCTGAAATGGGCATTCATGCTTGACTGCACCTTATCACCTGCACTTTCACCTGCACATGTTGCTCAATACAAAATGAATCTTCTGTGCAACTTTCTTCTAAAGCCCTGTTTTCTACTTGTGTCCCGTGGAGAAATTTTTGTGTGGTTTTACCTGGAGCGCTTCCCAGAGGTGCTAAAATGGGAAGTCAGAGATTATGATTCATAGTGTGATTTTTTTTTTTTAAATATCTTTTTTTTTCCCCTAGTAGCACCTAAAAGGTTTATACACTCAGAAGATTGTGTAACACTTGGTCTCTATCATTTTGAGAGAATGCTTTTAGTTATGATTCAAGCCAGATGATGATTTATTTTCAAGAACATGTCACAGAACTTCAACAGAAGCATCGGTCGATACTGCTTAGAAATGTAACTAAATATGAATAGATTTTTCAGATTTCAGATTGAACTGTTAATATGTTCTAATTAAGCAATATTGCATAAGCAAGAGTGAGGTTATACTGAATATCGGCACAGTTATGATTCGGCCAATAGTACAAACCCGCAGGATGAGTGTCGTACGTAATCACAGCAGTGCTGATATTCAATACAAATGCAAAATTACTTTTATACAACAGCACTATAAGCAAAATATTACATCAAGTACCTGACATTTTGGACACAACATGGCTAAATGTCTTGTTTATTTTTGTATGCTAGCAGAACTAGACCCCAAAGAAGTCTCCAAAAAATGGCTTAACAGCCTAACAGCTAGCTGGTGAGCACACTGCTCATCAAGCCCACATTGATTTGTACATTCCCCTTAAAGGTGCATCCAGTAAAATTGGCTTCACTTATTCCATTTCATCTTTATCTGACAAGCTTATAATGTTATATTCATGAAAGCAAATTATCATTTGCTGTGTCTGCTGTTGTTACCGCTACTGTAGTAACAGTTTCAGTTAGCGAGTGCTAGATCTGGAATGTTACATAGTGCAAGCAGACAAGCGGAGTGATATAAACAGTTAAACGTCAGAGTGTGGTTATACTACATATAAGCTCTCTATGCTGCTCATCCAATCAGATTAGTGAATTAAAACTAACTGTTGTGTAAACAGATATTAATACTAAATATGTATAGGAATAAAAAAATAAAAAATAAGAAGTGGCTTTTTTTGTAGAGGTGGGACTGGGATTCTGTGGAATAAAAAAAACCTCCAGAAAACTAGTGCACCTCCAATTTATATCTGTAGTAATATGTTATAATTATATTAGATATAACAAATTATTATAATTTCTAATTTACTGTAAAAAGGACAACAAAATCCTTCCAAATTAGGCCACACCCTCTTTTGGGTTAAATCTGAATACAGATTCAGATAGTATCTAGAGTATTAAAAGAATACAGATACTCATGCCTAACACCAATACAAATTAGTAATCAAAGCTATTATTGACTAATACATTATTATTCTTGTTGTTGTTACATTTATTTTAATGTTTTACTTTTTGGGATGAAATTTTTTGAGTGACAGGTGCCAGAATAAAATTTATTCTATCAAATGCACTGCCCCCCCCCCCTTTTCCCCCAACAAGAATCAACGTCTCTCTCTCTCTCTCGCTCTCTCTCTCTCTCTCTCTCTCTCTCCCTGCTATAAAAGCACATAGCTCCGTTCTGCAGCTAGTTAGCTGAGTGATCTTGAATGGAGAGAAAATTGCAGTCACTAGATCACCTTTGATGTCTTTCTACCTACAGTGTCTCTGACTCATCTCTTTAAGGTCTACAACATTCATTTCAGATACACAGCTTATTCCAGTCTCATCTCTGTCCTCTCTCTAATCCATCTGTGGGGTTGTGTGAATTGGACTGGTGGCGCCCTGAGTGCTTTAGAGATCGGAGCTGAATCTCTAACCCGCTGTGTATTTGTCTAACGGGATTTTGAGTGGCAACGATGAATGAGTAGCAAGGTTGTAGAGTAAGAGATGCATCAAAGCAGACATTGCGTTCAGATGCAACTCTGTCTGTCATATGATGTCCAGAGGTGAACTCAAAAGAGGTTCATTGCAAATCAAATGACTTCAGACTCCTGCTAGAGCTTGATGCAGTTCAATGTTCATTTTGGTAAGTAATTTAAAAGAAAAAAATATATATATCTAAAATGTTGAATGTTCTGTAACTTATATAACCTGTTGTACATTATTTTCCATGACTTTATAGCTATATTTTAGGGCTCAGATATATATTTATTTTATTATGCAGGCACAAATAATTTGGTCATATAACAAGCATATTTTTTGAAGTAGTTGGAAATAGGGCAAATTTTCCCCCACTTCTGCTTAAACTTGTGTTCTCAAATGAAATGATGTGGGTGGAGTAGTGGTGTAGTATTCAAAAGCACAGTGGTGTGTTTAAACATACTTTGCAATATTAATACCTGCTGAGACATTCTTTTATTGCAAAGCCGATGCTAAAATGCAATGAGAAAAGTCCTGTGATGTTTTTTACAACCCAGATTTGTGGATGCAGAATGTGGATTGTGGATATAGCTAGTGTTCTTGTATCCATAACAAGGAGTGTGAATCAGGAGGTTGACATGTCATTACTCATTGAACATTGTATCTATAATTAATAAAATCAATTAACTGTCTAGAAAGGAATAAAACACATTAAAGGAAGTTGCTGTTATGGGAAAACAAATCAGTGATTATTTTTGTTTATTTATTTATTTATTTATTTATTTTTGGTTGTATGAACTTCACAAAAGAGCAAAAGTAGAGAGGTTGGTGAGTTCAAATGTAAAATGATAACAGGAAGTACATTCCCCTCCAATATTATTCTACTGTTGTCGCTATACATTTCGATACAGATCAAAACGATGAATATGAAACAATAGAACAGAATTTCAGCTTTCACTTCCTCATATTTACATTTAGTTGTGTTAAACAACTTATGACTTTTTTTTTTCAAATGTTCCAAAATATTGGAACATGTGTTGATAGGTGTTTCTTGCTGACTAGGTGCCCTGTTAAATTGCTTGTTTAATGAATTAAATTAAATTAAGACAGTTCTAAATGTCTATTCTTTGTTTGAGCCCTAGATGTTGCCTGTGCAGACTGTATATGTTGTTTGTCATATCAAAGCAAACCAGCGACTCCATTTCCCAGAATGCACCATGAACTAAAAACATGGACGACGAGGACTACAACTCCCAAACGCGCACACACACACAGACAAGTTCACCATCGCCTGAATTCTAATTACAGACACCTGCTGCCAATTGCACCTTCACATACACAAGTCCTTTATAGAGACTGTTTACACACAATGTCTTTGTGAAGTTTACACTCAGTTGACTAGCTCTCTGTCTATACCAAACCTTAATGTGATTGTTTTTTCTGGTTTTGACTTTCCTCTTGTTTAAAGACCTTGTCTCTCTGTCTAACCTTGTTTTGACTGATTGCCAGATCGCTTGACCTGTGCCTGTTTAAGTTTGTGGATTTTGCATTACCCTTTGGACTTTGTTTTGGTATTAAACTACATAACCTGCACTTGCTTCCATCTTCACCTCCTTTATGTCGCATTGTTAAAAAGGATAAACCAGCATGAAGCCCAGAGAGCTGTCTATGGGAAAAAAGCAAGCCATTTTGAAGCTGATAAAAGAGGGAAAGACAATAGAATTAGCCTTGTTGTTCTAATGCTTTCAGAGGGGACTGTAACTTGAAATTACTTGTTTGGTGGATGTTCCACAACATTAACTGTAACTATAGGTTGACAAAGTATAATGTGACATTCTGTAATAAACAAAAATTTTTTAAAAATCATTATCAAATTACTGAAGGTTAAGAGGAATAAAACTTTTGGGTTGGGATGATCTGTTAAAGGGAAATAATCAATTTTGGGTGGTGCAAAACAACACCACACCACCTAGATGTCGTTCATTTACCTCGAACAGCATGCCCCATTCTGTTTACATCCTTAATGTTTTATAAGGGCGGCTGTGGCTCAGTCGATAGAGCGGGTTGGTGGTTCGAATCCCGGCCCGGGTGATCCCATGCTGAAGTGTCCTTGGGCAAGACACTGAACCCTAAGTTGCCCCCGATGGCAAGCTAGCACCTTGCATGCAGCTCTGCTACCATTGGTGTGTGAGTGTGTCTCATTTGTAAGTCGCTTTGGATAAAAGCGTCTGCTAAATTAATAAATGTAAATGTAAATAACCTCACTTTTCACCGGGTTATTGCAAATATCCGTTTTAATTTATTTTTTATGTAATGTTTTACACTTGTGAAATAATTATGAAAACAGCATCATGGTGTTAATGTTTAGTGTTACCTAGTTAAATAAAATTGTCATGGATTGAAACTGATATAATAAGGCAAATTGATTTGTTATTAAAGTCTATAAGATTTAATCATTGCGTTTTAAATTCTGAACAAAATAAATTGCTACAATTTATGTGAATGACATTTCAGGGTTGTGTGAAGGAAACTGTGTATTTATAACAACAAAGTAAGTCTTACAGCAAGAACTACAAGCATGATGTCACTTTTCACTCCAAAATTGCCAACAGTCTCAGTGTTATTCAAGCATAAGAAATAAAACATTGTGCCAATTCCTTTACTGTCAACTCCAGCTGTGATAAATCTATTCCCTTCTTCTCTGTCGTCATCTCTATCGCACTCTCCATGTGCCGATAGGAGGGGATCCTGAACACTTTGCAATATCCGTTGGAGCTTTTGTCAGGAGAG
Source organism: Noturus placidus (assembly GCA_022414735.1). NCBI lineage: Eukaryota > Metazoa > Chordata > Actinopteri > Siluriformes > Ictaluridae > Noturus > Noturus placidus. The sequence goes on from JAFFST010048702.1 coordinate 15,558, forward strand.
ATTTGGTATAATTTCTCAATACCAGCACAGGTTCTCGCTTATCCTTCACCTGGCCTGCTTATCTGCAGCTCTTCATTGTTCAGCAGAATCTTTGCACAATGCTGATAATTCAGAGGAAGGTGATCATCACTTTTCTCTGTGATGTCTATGACCAGAACCAATGGATTTTGCTGCTGTGAAGGACACCGGCATCTCTCTTCTGTTCTTCTGGCCCTGCTTATAGGTTTTGCGATTTACAGAGGCGTGCTGTTACCAATCATGCAATGACAGAGCGTCTCCAAGGGCAAAGAAATAGAGCTCATCAAAGTTCACAGCCGGGCAAGCAAAAGTGACAGATAGAAGAAGACACATCTTTATCAGGAGATGATAAATAAAGCAATTATTCTCTCATGACCCACACACACACCACTCTCTCTCTCTCTCTCTCTCTCTCTCTCTCTCCTGGTAGGAAGTGGTCAGGACAGATAACTAATTAGCCGAGAATTAATGGGCATGCTTCTTTGGGGCATCACATGTTGAAGATGTTGAAGAGTAATATGCCAAATAGCTTTACTAGAAAGCTATCCCTCAATGTTAAACACCCCTCGTCATTAACAAAGCATTTGAATTAACCTACTCGTTAATGTATTGATTAATTAAAAATACATGCTGTATAATTCTCTTTAATTGTGTATTGCATTATAAAATGTATTAAAATCCCAGTGAATACAAAGATGTTTAAAAAATAAAAAAAACATTTATCAGACAATATATTTTCCAGCCTAAAGGTCCAAATGATTAAACTACTGGTAATACATACATATTAGACTTAATATTGACTGAAAATACATATGCATTGTATATTTTGATATGTGGCTGAATTATAACGAACACATTACATGAAGATTTTTTTTTTGTTGTTGTTGTTTTTTGGATTATAACATACTTGGACACAATTCCAGAAACCATGAACAACATGAAAATGTTTCTTGAAAAAGTCATGTTCAATAAGCATCCAGTTTAATAAAAGCAGTGGTCAGCCTGCCTCAAGCTATCTAAAATCTTGCTAGCTGAGTGTTATTTCATCACAATAAATGTGAGGCTTGGTAGATAGTGAATGTTCTGTAGGGAAACAAACATAATTGTAATCAGTTGAGTTTGTAATTATATTCTGTCACATTCGGGTATTTGAGACAGGTGCAAGTGCAGATTTTAAAGATTTAATATATAACATAACAACAAAATAACCAAACAAAGACACTAAGACTGATACATAAACACTGTGGCATGAAACAAATGCTCAGGCTAAACACAAACACCGTGACACAGAGACGTGAGTCTAAACAACGAAAGACAAAGACTATGTGAAAACAAGGACTATATATACACACACACACATCAGTGCTCATTAACCACAATGTGAAACAGGTGTAGGAAGACATGTGACTACTAGTGAACAGTGGCTGCTGGGACATGGAGTCTACCGGCAACCTGGGGTGGAGACACACACAAAAACGTAAACACAGTCCACGTGTTGAGAACTGTCATGCACTCTGCTTCCGGCAGA
>JAFFST010048702.1:22575-35279 GCA_022414735.1 Noturus placidus
AAGCGACTTACAGCTGTAATCGCAGCAAAAGGTGGCGCTACAAAGTATTAACTTAAGGGGGCTGAATAATTTTGCATGCCCAATTTTTCAGTTTTTTATTTGTTGAAAAAGTTTGAAATATCCAATAAATTTCGTTCCACTTCATGATTGTGTCCCACCTTTTGTTGATTCTTCACAAAAAATTACAGTTTTATATCTTTATGTTTGAGGCCTGAAATGTGGCAAAAGGTCGAACAGTTCAAGGGGGCCGAATACTTTCGCAAGGCACTGTAGAATCTCATGAATGCAAGTAATCTACAAACTGAAATAGAGAAAGAGTATGTTATTTGTGAGAATGCTATCATCATGGTAAATGGATAGCTTCGATTGTACAGGACACAGCTGTGGTTGAGCTTTCTTCAAAGTTGCTGATTAGACATGAGTGGTATATCAGTGGGAAATAAATGCTGACATAATCAGATTTCTGTTGGGGGGGTTGAAATTTTTTATTATTTCAGTAATAGAAGACATGGTATATGTAGATGAAAGTACCCCCTCACAAAAAAAAAAAAAATGTTAAGAAGCCACATGCCTTTGTATTCTTAAGTGGGTGAAAAAGAATCTTTGGAAGTAGGATAATAAGAGATCACAGGATGTAATCTCTTCCTCATGAAATATCATTGCCATACAGCTATTGTCCATGATAACACTTGGCATGACAACAGTAAAACTGTTACCATTTACCTACAATATACATAGCAGGGGCTGTAATATTGATGTTCAGATAAAACAAGCTCTCCTATGCATTCCCAATCCCCAGTGAAACACTGTGTTTAATTAAGGCATATGGTGCCCGGCCATTAACCCAGAATGCACATTTCTTGATTTTGATGAGCAGGAAACAGATGCATTAGTATTATAGAGGTGGCAGTGAAGTGGAACAATGCCATTCGCAACATAAGGTCTTTAAAGGTGTTGCTGCATGGGGAAACGATGTTTAGACATCCATGCTTACATTTATCTATAATGTAATGTAATGCAGGCTGAGGATGCATTCATGGTTGGGTGAAATATTAAATAAAAATAAGGTTGTGCTGTTGTATTTACCATCATCGTTCCTGGTTTTAATGCTGGTTTTAGAGAAAATACATAAATTATATCCATTGTACATGTTATGCCACAGCCAGTAGATGGCACTATGGTGCAGCTCCTGACTGGTCACGTGACTCTGTTTTGTTTTCATTTGCTTTCTGCCCGCATTCTAGTTTCAGCTTGGGATGTCCTTGATTAAACCCAGGTGTATTTGGTTTACATTAATTATGTTGGGTATTTAAACCCCTCGGGTCTATGCACACGTCGCGCGATTTTGTTTATAGTTAACATACCTGTATGAGAAGCATCTGTGTTAATGGTGTAGCAGCTAAGATTAGTATGCTAAGCGGTTTTCATGTCCTGTTTTCTGCCTCGACTCTAGTCCCATGTTTCCTCATTAACTCCATATAGACCGCTTTCCTGTGTTTGTTTGTTTGTTTATTAATAAAGACAGTGCTCCTGCACTTACTTCCTGTCTACCCAAGTGAAATGTAACAGTACATAAGTCTTATAACACTTATAAATAACACATATTAAGCAATTGGGTACTGAAGATATCAGTTGGCTAAGTTTAAAAAGCGGAATCCCCCCCCCCCCTTTCATCCATTATGCATTTCTTCATATGCACAACAGTACGGGGCCTTCATTTCCTTATTTTGCGCTTCATAACGCACCACAAATTCTCAATTGAAGACAGGTCAGGACTTCAGGCAGGCCATGCTAGCACCGACACTCTCTGTTTACGCAACCATGTGCTTGTAATCTGGGCAGAATGTGGTTTGGCGTTGTCTTGTTTTGGATGGCAGAATATGTTGCTCCAAAAGGTGTACATATCTTTCTGCATTAATGGTGCTGTCACAGATGTGCAAGCTACCCATGCCATGTGCACTGACACACCCCCATACCATGACAGACACTGGCTTTTGGACCTGACTCCAATAACTGCTGGGATGGTCCTTTTCCACTTTGGCCCGGAGACCACGATGGCCGTTTCATCCAAAAACTATTTGAAATGTTGACTCGTTGGGCCACAAAACACAATTTCTGTGATACTGTCCATCTCAGATGAAACAGAGCCCAGAGAAGTTGGCAGCATTTCTGGACAGTGTTGCTGTATGGCTTATGTTTTGCATAGTACAGCCTTAACTTGCATCTGTGGATACAGTGGCGAATGGTGTCGAGTGACGAAGGCTTAAAAAGTATTCCCGAGCCCATGTCAGGATCTCCATTACGGACTCATGACAGTTTTTAAGACAGTGACGTCTGAGGGATCGGAGATCACACACATTCAGAAGTGGTTTTTGACCTTGCCCTTTACTCAACAAGATTTGATCAGATTCCTTGAATCTTTAAATTATATTGTGTACTGTAGAAGGTGAAATGCCCCAAATCCTACCAATTTATCTGTGAGGAATGTTGTTCTCAAAGTGTTGGATTATTTGCTGATGCATCTGTTTGCAGATTGGTGAGCCTTGACCCATCCTTGCTCTTGAAGGTTGAGGACTTTTTTGGAGGCTCATTAAATACTATGATTAGACGATTGCCTCACCTGTTTCACATCACCATCTTTTTTCAACTTGTCACATCACTATTAGTCCTAAATTACCCCTGTCCCAACTTTTCCTGAACAGTTACCTTAAAAAAAACTGTGTAGTTGATATGGTAAAAGATCAAATACCTTGTCTTTATACGTTTTTTGTTTAAATACAAGTGAAAGTACATTTACAAATCACTCCTCTTTGTTTTTATTAGAATTTTCCATTCTCTCCCAACTTTTTTGAAATTGGGGTTGTATATAAGTGAATGAGGTGCTTAAACTGACTTCTTGTCTGATAATAAGAATTGTAAGATAAAGACAGTTTAAAAAAATGATACAGAGAGTAATTTAAACTAACAAAGGAAATAATGGCATGCGATAACCTCTAGTGTAGGCTGTGTCATCTCAATAAATCTTTCTGTAGTGTTGACGCCAAAGATATGGCTGAGGCATGAAAAAAAATATCAACTGAGCTAATTATCTTGCCATTTGTTGAAACCAGAGAAAAAAGACAGAAGAGCAGTAGAATAGGTTAAGGTGAAGTTCACTGGAACTATACACACTCACCAGCCACGTTTTAAATAGGAACAAGTGTTCATGTGCAACATGAATGCAATCAGCAAATCACTCGATCATGTGGCTGCAAAGCAATGTATAAAATCATACAGATTCAAGTAAAGAGAAAGAGAATGCAGAAATTATGTTTGTTTGATGTTAGATGTTAAAACGCATGCTAGCTTTGTCTATCTAGTATTATATTAGCCTCAAATAGTATGCTAGGGGTTATAACGCTAGGGGTTATTTTATCACAACATACAGCTAATATAGTCCAAAAGGCTCATAATGACTGACTGTCTCATGTCTAGCTAGCACTGTACAACCCCAGCAGTGCCCTCTCTCCTCCCTTTTTGCTAATATAAAATGACTTGTAGAAATAAACCCAGGGAGACTAAATCATATTCTATATCCTATTTAAATTGAAATGCTGGTAACGTTCCCATTATATCCCATTAAAAAGAGTTTTCATACTTTTTTCCTTCAGTATAAGGATACTCCAGGAAGTATTCTTGTTTTGGTCACATCACACCAAAAGCAAACCAAAACAAATTACTGTGCAAGTTTCAATAAAGGTGAATATAGAAAAAAATCATTACTACTGTAATGATAATGATACTGTATGTCCTATATACTTTATGATAGGGTCATTCAATGATTGGGGGCTATTTAGGCACTAACTCTTGTAACTCTTGAAAACTGATTGATGATTTTGATGATTTATGAACATTATATCTAACAAAATATCAATTTAATCACTAAAAGATGTTTTATTTTAGGATAGAATTATCAAATACACAATACAAGAGATTATAACAAAGATCAAAACAATCAGTTTGCATTAAAGATATGAGGTGTACTTTTTGCATACTATTGGTGTACAATTGACTGTACCAACTGTACAATAACAGTTGGTGACATAATGTTGGTCATGAATACAGACTTCTTTCAAATGTTATGTAACATGTAATATGTCAGGAAAGTCCTATCAATAGTAATGTTGTTTTTTCAAGACTGTGGCCCATTATGGCCCATTTCTAAACCTCAAACTTGCAAATTTTATTAAAATTTTTCCATAGGGTAAAATGTTGTCTAAAAATATTCTTTAATATATCACACATGGACAAAGACTGCATCGATAAGCAGGAGCCCATTATAATCAGTCAACCCCATGGTGTCACACTGGATCAATATTAATTTCCTTTCTGCTCCAACAGGTGCTGAGAAATGGTGTATGAGTGAGGAATGCTCTCAAAGTCTGAAAAGAAGTAGGGTCTCATCATGGCTCTTTGCAAATTGCTGGTCTGTCTCTGGCTGGTGCTGAATTCCTGCCCTTTCTGCTCTCCCTTACAATCAAGGTGATGATTAAAGAGCAATGTGCCAAGAAGAGACCCGACTGGACCCAGTCCTTCTGAGAGGTCTGCCCTCTGGGCATGCATCCCGCTGGCACATTACACATGCTGGAGGATGTGGATGAAAGAGAAAAGGAAGAGGAGGAGGGCAAGAGATGAACTAGGAAAGACAGCTAACAGAGAGGCTTTTTTTAAGCGGGTGGCATTTTCCCTGAGCAATTTCACTAAAGATCACAGGCTACTAACGGCTAAAGATATTAAGCAATTTTGCTCTCCAAAAACTACACCTCCATTACTGATTTAGCTGTCTGAGTCTCACAAACACCTCCGAGTTACTGTGGAGATGTGAATTGAATTACAAAAGTCATCCAAGGAATTGTAGCCAAATTAACAAATAATTACATAATCAGCATCAAATTGTGATAAATTCCCCTGTTCTTCTGCCACTATAGGCTGTGTCATGTCACCCCAGGCAACCTTTAATTCCATAATTAATATTTGAATCCTGGCACAATTGAATTTTTTCTCAAGCAGACATGCTGGAGATTTAATCTGCTCACATTGGCTTGTGGCATAATACCACTGAGATCGAAATGATAGCATGTGTTTCTCTGAAATTAGATAAACACAGTGGAGAGACGTGACAATGACATGCTTATAGAGAGTGGCCTAGATCTTTCAAATGATGACAGAAGAATCAAAGCCACAGGATCCTGATGTACTTATCCCATTCAAGAAGTACACTTTACCCAGATTAAACAAGAATAAAATAATACCAGGCTTTTGGGAAAGTGTGGAACCACATCTTCCTCACAAGAAAAATACATAAAGAAGGATTAAAATAAGATGGGGTGTGATGTGATGTGATGTGGGTGTGATAGACTGAATTTCCAGCCAAGAAACAGTTAAACTTCTGGGTTACTCCTGTTCCCTGAGAAAGGGAGCGAGTCATTGTGTGAGCTTCATGCTGTGGGAAGCGCCCTCGCGCGTGACCAATATCTGAAGTCTGTGTGAAATCACATTTATTTATAGGCTTGCCATGGTCAGGTGACTTGGCATTTTGCACGTTGCATGAGTCATAAGTCTCTATTATCTGAAGCGAAGATGCAATTCACATGATCCAGTATGACAAAAGTACACAATGTCTCGTTCCCTTCTCAGGGAACAGGGTTACATATGTAACCCAGACGTTCTCTTTCAAAGGGAACTCAACGTTGCGTGAGCTTCACGTTGTGGGAAAGAGAATAACCACTCCATACTACTGAGAGTATGGCCTGTTCAAAAAGGTCCGAGCCCCAGGGCCACTGCAAGACACTTGAGCCCAGGGTGGAATACAAGTCCAAACTGTAATATTGCATGAATGTGTGCGGCGTAGACCACTCCGTCACAGCACACACATCCTATAATGGTACCACATTGGATAAAGCCTTTGAGGAGCCGACACCCTTAATGAATGAACCCTTAAGCCAGAGGCATACCACTCACCTAGGATATACGAAGACCTTGGCTAATCCAGGGACAAAGTCAAGGCAGGAAGGTGCAACAGAAAAAGCTTTTAGATCTCCTACTCACTTGAGAGATGTCAGGGCTAACAAAAAGACCTACCTTTAGAGTCAGAAGCTTGTCTGATGTTGACTCTAAGGTTTCAAATAGGGTGCCTGTCAGACCTTCCAAAACCACATACAGGTCCCAGGAAGGTATGTGGTCTGCAGATGGGCCTCAGCTGTCTGACACCATGCATAAACTTCGATGTTAGAGGATGTTGCCCACAGAAGCTTCATCAATAGGGGCATAGCTGGCCGAAACGGCAGACACATAGACCCTAATTGTAGATAGAAAAAAACCTTGCTGAGAAACATTCCTGTAAGAACTTCAGGACAGTAGCAATCATGAAATTTACTGGGTTTAACTGATGTTCCTCACACCATGAGACAAAAAGTCGCCACTTGAATGAATTCAATTTTCTCATGAAAGGTGCTCTAGCATTCAACATGGTCTCTATAACTTTGGTTGAGCTGGTGCCCCTCAGGGGCCAGACCCACCGTACCAGAGTTGCCACCAAGGGTGTTAAATCAACCCTCTGTCTTGAGACATTAGATCCATGAGAACAGGAATCTCACAGGGAGTGCCATCTAGCAGGGATATTAACTCAGAGAACCATATTAGAGCTGGTAAATAAGGTGCTACTAGCAGCAGATGTATATGGTCTTGGCAAACTCTCGAACCACAGAGGGCAGTGTGTTGTCTCCTTGGAGGTGAACACATCCATTTCCGCTTGGCCAAACCTCTGCCGTATGGACTCCACCACTTGTGGATGGAGCCTCCAGTCCCCGGACCCCAGCCCCTGCCTTAATAGGATGTCTGCCCCCATTGTACATTGCACTCACGGAAAAAAAACTGTCCCTCAGCCCAGAGAAGAAGTAGTTGTGCCTGCCTGAACAGAGGTGCGAACGTAACCCTCCCTGGTGGTTGATATGAGACCACCACAGTGTTGTCGGTCACAACTAACACATGGTGACCTCTCGGCGATGGCGTTAACTGCACCACTGAACAGGCAGGAAGGTTCAACAGGGGTGTGCAGCAGGGGGGCCTTATCTTTATCCCCCATTCCTGAGAGGTTGAACCATAGGTGCCTCTCTGCCCGCCCAAAGAGACAAATCCATGACGTGGCAAAGCTCCACCACTGCCTCGGCACCAATTCCCTGTCGAGTTCATTCAGCAGGTCTGCTTGCTAGGACTGTAACACTGCTTTTGTATGCAGTGACCCATAAATGAGACCCGTTGCCACATAGGCTTTGCCATCCAATGCCAAGGTGGCCTTGAACTATTTGTATGACAAAGTTACCCCCCCAATATCCCTGCCGTCAATGGAGTGAGGTAGCTCATAAGCACCAATTCCACCTTTGGCAAATACCCAAACTGTTAATTCCCCAAGATGATCAGATGTCTTTTGGATATAAATACAGCTTGTGTATGGTTTTCCCCTGAAGTGTAATATTTCATCATGCACTTCTGGTCAAAAAGGGGAGTTTTCTTTGGTGTGAGTGAGTTTTAATTTTACTGGGAAGAAAGCACTCATCCAGCCTGCTAAGAACCACTTCCTCTACCCCGGGCCAGTCTAAATTAAACTTTTCTACAGCCCTAGTGATCATTTCAAGCAGCTTTTTTATATGACTGAGGACTGCTCTCTTTTTTGTTGTACTGGCTGCCCCCTCTGGCTCCTTGGAGTCAGAGTTGGTGGGCTGATTCTCCCTACCACAAGGAGGAGTCGCAACAGGAGCGCCAAAACCCGGAAGTGGAGAGTCAGACCTGAAGGACAGAGCAAGAGATTGAGCAGCGCTCATCTCCCGTTCCTCCTGCAGATCCATACGAGATCCCCAGGACCTGAACCGGCTGGTTGCCTCGGCAATGGCCAGCCCAAAGACTCCAAAACTCAACTCCATTCGGCAGAGAAGAGCGCGAGCCGAGAGCGGAGCTTCCTAATTGTGAAGCGTTCACAATGCATGCAGTCAGCTCCCTCAAGGGTTGTTGCTGCATACTCCATCACCAAACACTTCACACAGAAAGTGTGTCCATTCGGCCGTCCCCGAAATAAAATGGGAGCATGGAGTAACACACTTCCTGAATTCTCTCTGACTCCTACACACATAAAGCTGAGGAATAGGATATATATATATATATATATATATATATATATACTGTATATATATATTTCTTTTCTGAAAAATAGAGAGGAATTGAAGCGTTTTTAGGAGCGTATAAGGCTGATGACATGATTTACATGTGTCATTTTATAGTCATGTGACATGCAAAATGCAACGTCACCTGACCATTGCAGGCCTATAAAACGGCATGATTTAACACAGACATGCATGAGGGTGCTTCCCACAGTGTGAAGCTCATGCAATTTGGAGACATTGGGGACTCCTTCCATACATTTCCCATACCGCTTATCCTACATAGGGATGTGGGGAAGCCTGGAGCGTATCCCAGGGAAACTCATTCACACATTATAGAGAAGATGACATTTAGAGATGCCAATCTGCCTACTACAGTTGTCTTTGAACTGCGGGAGGAAACCAGAGTACCTGGACTAAACCCCTGAAGCACGGGGGAGAAATTGCAAATGCCGCAAACACAGGGAAGAGGCAGTATACAAACCCCCAACCCTGGAGGTGTGAGGCAACAGTACTAACCATTAAGCCAGCGTGAGACGCTCCTTCAACACATGCTAAACAAACATCTCCTCATGGAAGCATCCACCATACAAGGCCATGTTAAATTGGCTACTAAAGAAACGCTACAAATTAGGATGTATGAAAACCTGTCAGAGCTGCTGTTACATAAAATTAACCATCACCTTCTTTTGTTTAAGATCTTATTGTTTGTATATAAGGGTCTCCATGGGCTTGCACTACTATATATCTCTGATTTTCTCTGCCGGTATTGGATTCCAAGGTCATTAAGATCATCACAAAATCTACCGTTGAGTGTTCCAAGGACTAATCTTAAAATTATGGGTGATCAATCATTTTCTGTTATTGGCCCTCCCTTCTGTTATGGGCCAGATCATGCAAGAGAAACAAGGCTTGGTATGTCAGAAGTCTAAACACAGGAAATTACTTTGTAAGTCTGTTTGTGAATGGTTAATATAGTGTGTGTGTGCATGTGTGTGTGTGTGTGTGTGTGTGTGTGTGAATGATTGAGTCCAGGTGCAAACAGTTATCACTGAGTTGGAGCATTTGTGTTTGTGTGTGTATGTAGGCTGTGATAAAATCTTTGAACTGGAGTTCAACACCGTTTCCGGCATTGACATGACACTGACAATTCAAAATTGAGCATTCAACAGTGCTATGTTCTAATTCCATATTTTTTTTTTTTTTACTGCCTTTGCGTTCATTCTTCCCCTGCAACAGCCAGAAATGATGACATGATTCTACTATCAAGATGCAAAGATACACATAAGTTACACATATTTTATATTTACTCTGACATTAATAATGACGTCATTATGACCTTCCTTCAATCTTTTCTTGTATCTTTCCCAAACTGATCTTTCCCAAAGTTGTACAAAAACATCCTGTAATAAATTATAAACATCTTCTGAAAATGCATACTTATCCATGCTTAATCTCTCGTCATTATGTCTCGTGTTGTTGTTACCGCACTATTGTGCTGCCATCAGTAGAATGTTCCTATGAGTGATGTATTCTTACTGTCACAAATGTAGTCTTTGTGACAGGTCCATAATTAAGTCTGCTGTATGGCAGAGATGTCATTTAGAATAATACATGTTCCGTAAATCATAAACACATCTTCTAAAATAAATGTTGTCCATGGTTTGATGCTTTTTATTTTACACACAATCTCATGAGTAAGGTGTGTAGTGTCTTTGCAGTGTATCTACATTTTTAAGTGTATTCCTGATAACAAATGTCAAGCTAAATGACAGTTCTCATTTCATGAAATATATTTACCAGGCTTGCAGATAGTATACTCTGTTTCAATTAGAGACAACACTGAGGCATCAGTTGAATGCTTTAAAACTGACATGGTGCCTGAAGAGGAGAGGATAAAGATGATGTTTTGAATATTTTTATAATAATAATAATAACAATATATTATTATTATTATTCATGTTTATTGATTCACCCACACTAATGTTTTCATATAGGCCTAGATATTTTTGATTGATACATTACATACATTTATTCATTTAGCAGACGCTTTTATCCAAAGCGACTTATAAATGAGAGCACACTCACACACCAATGGTAGCAGAGCTGCCATGCAAGGTGCTAGCTTGTCATCGGGGGCAACTTAGGGTTCAGTGTCTTGCCCAAGGACACTTCGGATCACCCGGGCCGGGATTCGAACCACCAACCCCATGGTTAGTGGATTAGTGGACTCTACCGCTCTACCGACTGAGCCACAGGCACCCTGAGCTTATATTTGATCTTATATTTGATCTTATATTTATTCTCCATGACCCAAGTAAAATCTGCCATTTAATACTTAATTTGTTCTAATGGCATTTGTATATTATATAGGATATAGCATAATGGAGCTCAATGCAACTGGTTTGCATTCAAACTCTTTTGAATTGCTACTAAAGATTAAAAGTACTCTCACAGGTGCCTGTGTTTGGATGTGTGGGCAGCCATTAACAAACTTGCTGCGTATCATTCTTTGTAGTACACGCTATGAAAGAGACTTGTTAACACTACACACATTTTAAAATCAAATGTGCTTAGCACATGCTTGATTTTGAAATATTTTACTACTTATTAGTATCAAGCCACTATTAGAGAAACTCATTCTATTTTCACATGTAGATTTATGTGATGAGAATGTGACACAAACATTCTCAGCCAGGATACATATAGCCCTGAGTTCACATGTTGTTACTAAGTTCTGGCGAGACACGATGCTTGGTACATACGTGCTATTACACTTGTCTGTGTTCAAACTAATGGAAACTTAGTTTTGTTGCACTTCTCTTTTGGTACATGCTTGAACTGGCTTTTGGCTCACATAAAGTCCCTTTAGATAAAAACATCATTTAGTGTAAATGTGAAGTCAATAACAATGGTGGTTATCTATTTGAGATCATAAATCCAGCCCATTCTACAAAATTGGTGCTTCCCCCATACCCCAACATTTCTAAGCACTAAATCTCATGTCTCAGAATTAGTGTCTCCTGTAAATCCAATTCAGTTTCAACTCAAATTCTAATTAAGACCCAGCGACAACTCTGATGAAGACGCAGCTGGCAAAGATGTGTTATCACAATATATTGTGGAACAGATTCACTTTCATGCAAGCAAATCAATGTAACTGCCTCTTGAAACGTACTCAGTAATGCCTAAAAGCAAATGTCAGCCTTAATATGTGAATTATGAAAACAAATATTGCAAGCGACAGGCAGATAAAGCAAATGCAAATTTCCTCTGATTTAGAGGAATTTAGGATTTATCTGTATTCAAACCTACTTAAAGCCATAAGATGCAATTAACTAGAAACCTGGTTGCATGGATTTGTCATAAAAGTTTTACAGCAAAACTTTAGTCTTCTAAAGGAATGAGAAAGGTTAAAGTTTTTTTTTTTTTTTTTTTTTTTTTTTTTTTTTTTTAAGTATGATCTGTATTACAGTATTTAGCACATCACAGGAGCAATAAATTGGACACATGGGAAGTAAAGTAAACTGTCAGCAGTATATGCAACATAAGCATAGAATAATTGAGATTTTACCAAGATATTCTGTTTAAATGTACTGGATCAATGCGATGAAGATAGGATGGTGCTTAGACTGAGTAGAGGAGCTGCAATAACAGGATATGACATGGTAAGAAGTCTTCTCAGAGGTTGGTCTTAGACTCCCAATCAGTGATTAAAGAGAGAAATAACATTAGGAGCACCGAGAACGAAAGATAGATGAAAGCACCTCAGTGTCCAGATATGCTGTAAGTACCCTCCAATCTCTCTGCCCCTTTCTCTTTACTCTGTAGATGTAGACTTTGAAACAGTCAAAGCAATTCCAGTCTCATGTCTGACTTATAAGCTTTAAAGCAGTTGCTCTAAAAGTTTGTCTCCTCTATTACATGATATACCAATGTGAGGAAGTAGCCTTCCATTCTTTTCTGAAAGCAGTGTCTGCTAGAGCATCCGTGTACTAAACTACATGGACGACTGGTTAATTCTAGCACGATCCAGGGAACAGGCAGTTCAACATCAAGTTGTTGTTCTCACCCACATGAGGAGCTTGGGGCTCAGGTTGAACCTCAAGAAAAGTATGCTTTCTCCAGTGCAGAGGACAACTTTTCTAGGGGTTACATGGGATTCTACTACGATGAGGGCATTTCTATGCTCAACATGTGTAGGATCGATCCTATCAATGTTGAGCAAGATAAAGCTAGGTCTGGGCATCCCCTCCACTCTCTACGAGAAACTGTTGGGCTTTATGGCAGCAGCAGCCAATATCAAACCATTGGGCTTATTGCAAATGAGACCGTTTCAGTGGTGGCTGAAAAGTCGGGGGGTTTGAGAGTAATCGGTTTCATGCGGCGATGCCTTCGTGCTTTTAGTATTTGGATGTGTCCGCAGTTTCTAGCCTCGGGTCACATTCCTGGAGTGTCTCCTTCCCGCAAGACGGTAATGACAGACACATCCTTCACGGGCTGGGGTGCAGT
>JAFFST010048703.1:9606-19733 GCA_022414735.1 Noturus placidus
GAGGAAACCCCTGACACACGGGGAGAACATGCAAACTCCGCACACACATGGCCCTGGCGGGACTCGAACCCCGGACCCTGGAGGTGTGAGGCGGACGTGCTAAGTTTTTATATAGTATAAAATTTCAAAGTGGTATAGAAAATGGATAGATACAATAACACTTCAGTTCAGACACTTAAGAGTCAGATTTACTTCTGTATTTGTTGTGTTTCTGCTTGTTGTTACAAATAAGGATTTGTATCAACTGGTATTTTCTGTTCTCTGTATTTTTTCTAATAGCGCTGTTCCCCTTTGTCACACCGGCGCTGGAGAAAATGGGTATTTCCATTTTCCCAACTGCAGAGACGGATTTCTTTTACACCTCCCTGCAAAAGATCAAGTCTGAACGCGTGGCCCAAAATGACAAGGTACAACTACATTGGTTTATTTATTAACTCCTAAAAACTGGTCAAACTCCTTTACACACTTTAAATATTATTGAGATTTGATTGTGTTTTTTGTCTCGGACTTTCTGCAGAAACGAGTGGACTTCATGCAGATGATGATCGATTCTCAGAAATCTGAAAAAGAAGATATGAACGGCAAAGAGACAAACAAAGGTACATTCCTCCTCTAGTAAAAACATCTCAAACACTGTCATTATTCTATGGTTATTCCTTAAAAAAACCTGAGACCTGTTTTTTAACACAAACAGCTGATTATTAAACACAACAGCATGGTTTTCAACTGAGTTTCTTAGTTTTGGTTTTGTGGCTTTAACTCCATAGAGTTTGACTTGGATACTAAATGAAAAGAGATTGCTCTAAAGACCATGAGATCTAAAGACCCAGAAAAGCACAGCAATGCTCAAGGGTTTAGGGAGATTGCTGTTGAAGGAAATTAAGAAAATAGAACTGAAATAGAACAAGAAGAGGAGAAAGCAAATAAAATAATTGTAAAAGTGTCACAGTTTGTAGAAGGTGCAGATGCAAGTGAAAAAAAAACTACAACTGTGAAAACAAGAAGAATAAACATAACAATGGACAGAAGGCAAAACATCATCATGATAAGATTTTGTGTGTGTGTGTGTGTGTGTGTGTGTGTTGTATGAAGGTCTAAATGATCATGAGATCCTGTCCCAGTCTTTGGTGTTCATCTTTGCTGGTTATGAGACGAGCAGCAAGACGCTGACGTTTCTCTTCTACAATCTGGCCAGTAATCCAGACACGATGAAGAAACTACAGGAAGAAATTGATGACACTTTCCCTAATAAGGTGATCCAATCAAGTTACAAAGGTGCAAAATGTGGTATTGTGTTGGACAATTGTTATATTACTACACACAAAGTGAGAATAGCAGAGTAACTAGACTTTGTGACCAAAATATGTGTTGACACAAAGCAAGACAGGGGTCTAACCGGAGTCTGTGACAGGGGTCTATATGGAGTTTGTGATGGGGGGCGGGGGGGGGGGGGAGTCACACAGACTCTATGGCAGGAGTCTACATGGAGTCTGTGACAGGAGTCTATATGGAGCCTGTAACAGGGGTCTACACGGAGTCTGTAACAGGGGTCTTCACGGAGTCTGTAACAGGGGTCTACATGGAGTCTGTAACGGGGGTCTACATGGAGTCTGTAACGGGGGTCTACATGGAGTCTGTAACAGGAGTCTATATGGAACCTGTAAAAGGGGTCTGTATAGAGTCTGTGACAGGAGTCTACACGGAATCCGTGACAGAGGTCTACATTGAGTCTGTAACAGGGGTCTACACTGAGTCTGTGACAGGAGTCTATATGGAGCCTGTAACAGGGGTCTACATGGAGTCTGTAACAGGGGTCTACATGGAGCCTGTAACAGGGTTCTACATGGAGCCTGTAACGGGGGTCTACATGGAGTCTGTAACGGGGGTCTACATGGAGCCTGTAATGGGGGTCTATATGGAGCCTGTAACGGGGGTCTACACGGAGTCTGTAACAGGGGTCTACATGGAGCCTGTAACGGGGGTCTACACGGAGTCTGTAACAGGGGTCTGTATAGAGTCTGTGACAGGAGTCTACATAGAGCCTGTAACAGGGGTCTACACGGAGTCTGTAACAGGGGTCTTCACGGAGTCTGTAACAGGGGTCTACATGGAGTCTGTAACGGGGGTCTACATGGAGTCTGTAACAGGAGTCTATATGGAGCCTGTAACAGGGGTCTGTATAGAGTCTGTGACAGGAGTCTACACGGAATCCGTGACAGAGGTCTACATTGAGTCTGTGACAGGAGTCTATATGGAGCCTGTAACGGGGGTCTACATGGAGTCTGTAACAGGGGTCTACATGGAGCCTGTAACGGGGGTCTACATGGAGTCTGTAACGGTGGTCTACATGGAGTCTGTAACGGGGGTCTACACGAAGTCTGTAACAGGGGTCTATAAGGAGCCTGTAACAGGGGTCTACACGGAGTCTGTAACAGGGGTCTACATGGAGCCTGTAACGGGGGTCTACACGGAGTCTGTAACAGGGGTCTACATGGAGCCTGTAACGGGGTCTACATGGAGCCTGTAACGGGGTCTACATGGAGTCTGTAACAGGAGTCTATATGGAGCCTGTAACAGGGGTCTACATGGAGCCTGTAACAGGGGTCTACACGGAATCCGTGACAGAGGTCTACTTTGAAACTGTAACAAGGTTCTACACTGAGTCTGTAACGGGGGTCTATGTGGAGTCTGTAACAGGGGTCTGTATAGAGTCTGTGACAGGAGTCTACACGGAATCCGTGACAGAGCTCTACATTGAGTCTGTAACAGGGGTCTACACGGAGTCTGTGACAGGAGTCTATATGGAGCCTGTAACGGGGGTCTACATGGAGCCTGTAACAGGGGTCTACATGGAGCCTGTAATGGGGGTCTACATGGAGTCTGTAACGGGGGTCTACATGGAGTCTGTAACGGGGGTCTACATGGAGTCTGTAATAGGAGTCTATATGGAGCCTGTAAAAGGGGTCTACATGGAGCCTCTAACAGGGGTCTACACGGAATCCGTGACAGAGGTCTAATTTGAGTCTGTAACAGGGGTCTACATGGAGTCTGTAACGGGGGTCTACATGGAGTCTGTAACGGGGGTCTACACGGAGTCTGTAACGGGGGTCTGCATGGAGTCTGTAATGGGGGTCTACACGGAGCCTGTAACGGGGGTCTACATGGAGCCTGTAATGGGGGTCTACATGGAGCCTGTAACGGGGGTCTACATGGAGACTGTAACAGGGGTCTACATGGAGCCTGTAATGGGGGTCTACATGGAGTCTGTAACGGGGGTCTACATGAGTCTGTAATGGGGGTCTACATGGAGTCTGTAATAGGAGTCTATATGGAGCCTGTAACAAGGGTCTACACGGAGTCTGTAATGGGGGTCTATGTGGAGTCTGTAACAGAGGTCTATATGGAGTCTGTGATAGGGGTCTATATGGAGTCTGTGACAGGAGTCTACACGGAATCCGTGACAGAGGTCTACTTTGAGTCTGTAACAGGGGTCTACACGGAGTCTGTAACGGGGGTCTATGTGGAGTCTGTAACAGAGGTCTATATGGAGTCTGTGATAGGGGTCTATATGGAGTCTGTGACAGGAGTCTACACGGAGTCTGTGACAGGGGTCTACATGGAGTCTGTAACAGGGGTGTACGTGTTGACAGATACAGGGGTATACATGGGTATCGAGACAGGGGTCTACGTGTTGACAGAGACAGGGGTCTACATGGGTATCGAAACAGGGGATGGCACACAGACCAATATAGGGGTGGACATTACCTTTGTCTTGTCTTTTGGTTTTCAGGCTGAAGTTGATTATGACACACTGATGAACATGGATTATCTGGATGCTGCTCTGAATGAGTCACTCAGGTTGTACCCGGTTATTTTTCGTCTGCAACGAGTCTGCAAGAAAACTGTTGAAATAAATGGTGTTACCATCCCAAAAGATACTGTCGCCTTGATCCCCACTTATGCCCTTCATCGGGACCCTGAATACTGGACTGAGCCAGACACCTTTAAGCCAGAAAGGTACAAAGCATATATAAGCCAAGTTGACTCATCTATTTTGAAAAGTGAACACATCAGTTCTAATTAATTTCTCAAACAGGATTCTATTAGTCCACAATTTGAGTAATTGCCTTTATCTTGACAGGATTAGTTTCTCACGGTGAAGTTCAGGAGTGGAAAACAATTAAGTAGTTGTTACTGTACTTATTATTTTCGAAGATTTGCATTTTATTTTATTGTTTTGAATAATTATTTTTGCCCCATGTACAATATCAGTCTTTAAACTTCACCATCAAGGTTAAAATATTCATGTTAACTTTGTTAAATTAGCTAGTTGCATTCTGGAATTTAACAAGTTACATCACATTTCTAGCTAAGTTTTAGTTAAGTAACATCAACTTGTTAAATTACCTAACTAGTTATGTTTTCTAGATTAGTGTGTTAAATTAGCTAGCTAGTTAAGTTTTGTAAAGTTGCTTGTTCGATTATATCATTTGTTTTCATTGTTCCTTAGTATTTATTTATTTAATGTTCCTTAATATTTATTTCAAAAAGGGTTATTGTTAACCATTTGCTAAGCAGAAAGCCAAATTCTAGCTTTGTCTGAGTTTTTAAAAGTGTAGTTTGTTGATATATTGTTTCAGGTTCACTCAGGAGAATAAGAAGAGCATCGAGCAGTATGCGTACATGCCGTTTGGTTTAGGACCCAGAAACTGCATCGGGATGAAGTTTGCTCTGGTGATCATCAAGCTGGCTGTTGTTGAGATACTGCAGACATTCGACATCAGTCTTTCTGAAGAAATGAAGGTCAGGATCTTCTGTTACTAATCATGTAAACCTTGTAAAGCTAATGTCATGAACACTGGTAATAGGGGCGGCTGTGGCTCAGTCGGTAGAGCGGGTTGTCCACTAATCCACTAATCGTAGGGTTGGTGGTTCGAATCTCGGCCCGGGTGATCCCATGCCGAAGTGTCCATGGGCAAGACACTGAACCCTAAGTTGCCCTTGATGGCAAGCTATCATTGTGTGTGTGTGAGTGTGTCTCATTTGTAAGTCGCTTTGGATAAAAGCGTCTGCTAAATGAACAAATGTAAATGTAATAGCTTAGAAAATTCTGCTTTTAAAAGTAATCACTTTCCTGGTATTGCTGGCAGTCATATTAACCATCATTCTTAATTGTATTATTTTCCAATCAGGTTCCTTTGGAGCTGATCAACACTGGAATTCTGGCTCCTAAACACCCCATAAAACTCAAACTCACAATTCGGAAAATGTCAAACTTGGACTCCTGCAACAACACCCACATTAACTCATAAACTCTCAAATGTTTTCCTTATTGTCACTGTATTTCTGAATTTGACTTTATTACAGTCAAATAAAATAGTTTCACCCAGGACCTTACAGACAAAACGTCCGCATTGAAACCCATTCAAACTGCAGTATTTAATCCTCATGACGTTTAAGCGTAATATCCTGCGTTCTGTGTTACCAGGCTTTTATTTTGTGTAGTATTTTCTCAGGTTTATCCTCTGGGGAAAATGCATGCTTTCTTTTTTTCTGCTTCTGCTGAATTATAGAGCGCCGCAGACCAACAGAATTAATGATGACTCTAACAGGACACACCTGAGCAACAAGACAACTGTCTGTCACATGTTCCAATATTTTTGATCACTTGAAAAATGGCCATATTCAAACAATTTTCTAAGTTGTTGAACACAACGAGATGTAAATAAAAGCTGAAAACATTCTCTCTCATGTTCATCTTTTGATCTCAAACCCAAATGTCTTCATTGTACAGCAAAATAATATATAATAGGGCACGTCATCCCAAAGCTTTCAGATGGGACTGTGTGGACCTTACAATGGATTCAGGGGTGACTCCAAAATGTCTCTGAGGCCATCTAGTGGCTGGCTGCAGTACATTTTTAACCCCGCCCACTCATGTTAGAGAACAACAATGGACATGAAGCTCTTAACAGATCTGTAGCAAAGCCATGTTTCTCTCTGCTGTGAACTGTTCTAACTCTCACCACACACTCCACACCAAATACTCTACATATTCTCTGGTGTGATGCCCAGAGAGTGTGTGTGTGTGTGTGTGTATTTAGGGCGGCTGTGTCTCAGTGGGTAGAGCGGGTTGTCCACTAATCCACTAATCGTAGGGTTGGTGGTTGGAATCCCGGCCCGGGTGATCCCATGCCGAAGTGTCCTTGGGCAAGACACTGAACCCTAAGTTGCCCCCGATGGCAAGCTAGCACCTTGCATGCAGCTCTGCTACCATTGGTGTGTGAGTGTGTCTCATTTGTAAGTCGCTTGTAAATGTAAAAAATGTAAAATGATATTTCTGTAAAGCTGCTTTGAGACAATGTACCATTGTAAAAAGCGCTATACAAATTGAAAATTAAATTATTATGTGTGTGTGTGTGTGTGTGTGTGTGTCATTAATCTGTAGTGGGAGGTTAAACTGTGTTCTGTTACAGTCCCCCCTCCCCCCCTCTCTCACTCTCTCTCTGTCTCTCTCTCTCTCTCTCTCTCTCTGTCTCTCTCTCTGTCTCTCTCTCTCTCTCACTCTCACTCTCTCTCTGTCTCTCTCTCTCTCTCTCTCTCTCTCTCTCTCTCTCACACACACACACAAACACACATACAGTACATGAACCTCAGACTCTGGATGTAATATAACTCTAACACTAACTCTAACACTAATCCGGATGGCGTATTGGTGGAGTTTTTCGGCGGAGACGTGGGCTCTGATCGTGATCCTCATCAGTCTGATCCTGCTGTAAGTGCTGATCCACATCTCATATCATCTCACTGTTAGAGACAGGAAATAATGAAGTGTGAAAAAGTTTATACACCCTCAGGACTGTATGAGGACTCATTTCATCGAAATCTCTTCGATATTTAATAATCTTATATATAATATTTATATAATCTGTTATATAATCTCTTATATAAAACCACACCCCTCCTTCAGATCATTAATACACAACTATTTCATTCAGTTAAACTTCAGTCTAATTTATCCATTATTGTGTCTTACATTTAGTTTCTTGTTATTATTTGTTATATTCTCTTGGACAACCTTGAGCTAGCAATTTATCCCGGGATTTTTATTGAGTTAGATTTCACAGACATTCTTTTTTAAATGACTAATAAAAATATACCAGATCAGTTTAAAAGTTTGCACACCCTTTCAAAATTTGATACAAGCTAAGATCTACAACCCCAATTCCAAAAAATAAAAGTTGGGATGCTGTGTAAAATGTAAATATAAACAGAATGCAATGATTTGCAAATCTCATAACTCCATCAGTGATTCACAATAGAACACAGTAAACACATCGGATGTTTAAACTGAGGACATGTACTGTTTTAAGGAAAAAATTAGGTTATTTTGAATTTGATGGCAGCAACAAAAAAGTTGGGACAGGGCCATGTTTTCCACTGTGTAGCATCTCCTCTTCTTTGAACACCAGTCCGTGTGCGTGTGGGAACCAAGGAGACCAGTTGCTGGAGTTTTGGGAGAGGACTGTTCCATTCATGTCTGATACTGGACTCTAGCTGCTCAACAGTCCTTGGTCTTTGTTGTATATTTCTTTTCATTATGCGCCAAATGTTTTCAATTGGTGAAAGGACTGGACTGCAATCAGGCGGGTTCAGCACCCGGACTCTTCTACTACAAAGCCATGCTGCTGTAATTGATGCAGAAAGTGGTTTAGCATTGTCTTGCTGAAATATGCAAGGCCTTCCCTGAAAAACAACTTGGTCTGGATGGAAGCAGATGTTGCTCTAAAAGCTGTACATACCTTTCAGCATTGATGTGCCTTTCCAGATGCGCAAGCTGGACATTCCATAGGCACTAATGCCCCCATTCCATCAGAGATGCAGACTTTTGTACTGAATGCTGATAAAAAGCTGGACTGTCCTTCTCCTCTTTAGGCTTCTTAAGTTTAGAGAATGTGGCGTCCATGGTTTACAAAGTTCAAATTTCAGTTCATCTGACCACAGAACAGTTTTCCACTTTGCCTCAGTCCATTTTAAATGAGCTTTGGCCCAGAGAAGATCTGGATCAAGTTGACATACGGCTTCTTCCTGGCATGATAGAGCTTTAACCAACATTTGTGGATGGCACGGGGAACTGTGTTCACAGACACTGAGTTCTGGAGGTGTTTCTGAGCCCATGCAGTGATCTCAATTACAGAATCATGCCTGATTTTAATGCAGTGCCACCTGAGGGCCTAAAGATCACAGCCATGCAGTATTGATTTTCACCCTCATTTCTTGTGCACAGAGTTCTCCAGATTCTTTTGATGATATCATGTTCTGTAGATGATGAGATATTCATAGTCTTTGTAATTTTATGTTGAGGAACGTTATTCTGAAATTGTTCCACAAATTGTAGATGCAGTTTTCCTCAGATTGGTGAACCTTTGCCTTTCTTTACTTCTGAAAGACTCTCTAAGATCCTCTTATTATCCCCAATCATCTTTCTTACCTGTTCCCAATTCACCTCCAGCTGTTTCTTTTCACTAACCCTTACTTTTCCAGCCTATTGTTGCCTGTGTCCCAACTTTTTTGAGATGTGTTGCGACCATCAAATTCAAAATTAACACTTCTATTGTGTTCTCAGTATTTTTAACCTCTTCCTCACTGTGTTTTTCTCTTTATAATGTTGATTATATCGAGTATAATGTGTCCTGCTGTAATGTGTGTAATGTGTTGTTTTCAGGTACGGGTACTGGCCACACAGTTTCTTTAAGCGTTTGGGAGTTCCTGGTCCTAAACCGGTACCATTTTTCGGAAACATGTTAGAATATCGTAAGGTGAGTTTATATTATATTATAACATTATCCTATAAAAACTGCATTACATGATAAACTCAGTGTCAGTGTTACTTACAGAATATCTTTCACTGATTTTTAGGGATTCCATCATTTTGATATGGAGTGTTTTCAGAAGTACGGCAGGGTCTGGGGGTGAGTGTGTTAAAGTCTGGGATTACTTTATGTTCACTGTTAATGGATAATGTGGAACTGAATTTAGTCGATTACCCAAAGAAACTTAGAATTTAATCTAGAAACAGATACTCACATATTCATTTGGAGAAAGAAAAAATAAAGACACCAGCCATGAGTGAGGAGAAGTAAGGGTCCAGGGTTATTCGTTCCGTTCCACCAGCCCGAGATCCACACAGTTGAGAGTCTCAAAAGCGATCCCAAAAACTTTTGTTTAAGTCAAAAATAAAATCTTCAGAGTCTGAGAGTTTTCTGGAAGTCAAAATCAGGAAACTTTATTGTAAACAACAAAGTGTGACTGTCTGCAGAGAGCTCCCGTTTACACACATGACACAGCTTTTTAAAAGTTCCCTCCGAACAGTAACACTACCCCTAGGCGTGGCCTTCGACCAGACCGGACCAATCATCATTGCCTTAACCAGTTCTTTACAACCATAGGATGATATGTTTGTAGCGCATGCGCAGAAAATTGTATGTTTCTTCAAAGGGTTAGTCTTTTCCAGCGGTGGGGGTTTCTATATTCCGGATAGTCTTGTCCTGGTGCTTTGAACTCTTATCAGTTCCGTTGTCACAGACTAGCAAGCCCAGGGGGCCTTTTGTTTGGCCTTTTGCTCAAACCCCCAGCTCTGGGAAAGATTCCCGTTTATTGCGCCAGATGGCCACTTCAAACAAACTCACACCTCCAATGCGCACAGCTAGAGCAACCTCTGGTTTCCCTCAGCACCGGGGGGAGGACTTTCATTAGCATCACACTACAGAACATATTCCAATGAAGCATTGTTCTACATTTTTAAATAAAGAACAGTAAATTCTAATTATTCAATCATACTGAAAGCAAAGAGTCTAAATGTTTAAATGTGGGTGACATGTTGGATACTTCATTAACATATTTAAAAGTGAATTATACATATTACATCATAGATAGGTGAATTGTATATTCCATGTATATTTTCTATAAAACAAGAGCCAAAGCTCTTCTATTTATACGGTTTTTCTAGGTCAGGATGACCCAGAGAGCTTGCGTTGTAAAAGTATGTTGTAAAATGAGCTTACAGTGGTGTGAAAAAGTGTTTGCCCCCTTCCTCATTTCCTGTTCCTTTGCATGTTTGTCACACT
>JAFFST010048704.1:3420-22256 GCA_022414735.1 Noturus placidus
ACACACACACATACACACACACACACACTATTTATTTAAGCATCATCTCACCAAACTATCATTATTGGGCCAGAATGTGTTCATTTTATTCTTTCCCTTGCATTCATAAATATAATTTTTTGTATCATATTCCACATTTCTTTCTATTCCAGATATTTTTTTAAATCTCAGAATGGAGGCGGAGACTAAAGCAACATCTAAACACGCCCGATTCAGAACCATACTGCCTTGACAATGAATTAGAAAAGCTTTATTTTCCATTATGATTCTGGGGAGAACCCGATATGTTTATGCGATCCACGCCACCCGGATTAACGGGTCATCAGAGCGTGTTCAGGAAGCGAGGAGCACTGTGAACAGGCTAAACTTCCTAAAATAAACAATGTTCCAGCGATATTGTTAGTTTGTTTTTCGTTCAATGAAAAAAAAAGTTCTGTTGGTTTTTTCATTCCCCATAACGTTCCTAATCCCCAGGCTTGAGTCTATATTACTTTACCAAAATATAAATATATACTTTCCTAAAAGGAAGAGACCTGTTACAAATAAACAATCTGACGTCACTGTGTTGCGAATTTAAAAATAGGAAACGTGAACACACTCTCGTCCGGTGGAGAAATGAGCTTCTTGAGTGCCAGCATCTCCTCGTGCAGTCCGTTCAGCGTGAAGCCCAGATACTCCTCAGCATCCTCCTGACGACCCTGGTGGAAAATCGACACGCATAGCACGCAGTTAACCACATGACCGCTGACTCGACAACTCTACATGGCGTTACACGAAGCACTCGCGCAGTCGCGGTTCGCCAACAAAAGAAAGCGCCAACTCTCACTGAACAAGCTGTTTTTGTTCTAGGTACAACCACAAACTGACCGCGTGCAAGTAAACAAATCCCTTACCTTCTCCGAGAGGCTGCATTTTATCAGCATGAGGAGTTTGTAGATATACGTAGGCTCGAAGGGAACACCTGGTCTGATATCTTTTATCATCTTCTCTCCTGCAGCTGCACAAAACAAACTAATTACTCACTCATGTGAAAGAAGAACAACCACAACACATTGTGTCGAACAGAGCAACCCGTGTGTGAAAGTGAGAGAGCGCGTGTGAGCAAGATAGTGAGCGCGCGAGTGTGCGAGAGAGACAGAGAGAGACAAAGAGACAGAGTGAAAGAGACAAAGAGAGAGAGACAAAGAGACAGAGAGAGAGAGACAAAGAGACAGAGACAGACAAAGAGAGACAGAGAGAGACAAAAAGACAGAGAGAGACAAAAAGACAGAGAGAGACAGAGACAGAGAGACAAAGAGACAGAGAGACAAAGAGACAGAGTGAGTGAGAGAGAGACAGAGAGACACAGAGTGAGTGAGTGAGTGAGTGAGAGAGAGACACAGAGTGAGTGAGTGAGTGAGTGAGAGAGACACAGAGAGAGTGAGTGAGTGAGTGAGAGAGACACAGAGAGAGAGACACAGAGTGAGTGAGTGAGAGACACAGAGAGAGAGACACACAGAGTGAGTGAGAGACACAGAGAGAGAGACACACACAGAGTGAGTGAGTGAGTGAGTGAGTGAGTGAGAGAGACAGAGAGACACAGAGTGAGTGAGTGAGTGAGAGAGAGACACAGAGAGAGAGACACAGAGTGAGTGAGTGAGAGAGAGAGAGACACAGAGAGAGAGACACACAGAGTGAGTGAGTGAGTGAGTGAGTGAGAGCGAGAGAGACACTCACCTTGCTGCTTGGCCTTTGAGGGAACAGGCATGTTGCTGAACTCGTTGACGAGGCGAACACTGCAGTGACACAACGTTCACAGTTAAAAAAAACTGGTATTAAAGGGGAAAGAACAGAAACTTTATGGCAGTGGAATCGTATCCGTTCCCATCACTAACTCGGACCCAACCTGGAACACGGGACGCAACATGTTATTCTGCGAAGGCTGCTCAATTCAAACTTATCATTTTCTTTTACTCTTTTTTTTTTTCCCCCGTCTGGAGATGAAACATTCACACCAACACTGTCGTCAAGATCAAAGCATGTTCTTGTGCGTCTACTACACGCGCGTCTGAGAACACGAAACGTCCTTCATTTCTCAAAGCTCTCGGATAAAGCCGGCAGCCGAGCTGAACACGAGTGGAATCCACAACTCACAAGTTGTCCGTCATGGGCGTGGACGTGCAGGGTCTTTGCGTTTCGCTGAAGATGGGAATCGACTTCATCAGGTGGTACATGGGCGGGCACGCGATCAGCGCCTGCAGGGTCTGGTGGTTACGGTCAAGGACAACGGGACAGTGAGAACAACACGGCAGGAGGAGAACCGGCAGAGGAACGCAGCGGGTGAAAGGATACGGCGTTGATGTAGCACCAGTTCCCCTTGTTGATCAGTCCTCTGGGTTGCAAAGACACGGGCTTGTGGATCAGTTTCACATTGTCGAGAAGTTCTGACGAGAAACAGAACAAACTCAAACTTTAAAACAACAATAATAATAATAATAACAATAATAATTTCTAATCTTGTTGGAATGACTTTACATTTCGTTCCACTTGTACAAGGAGAGTAATGTAAAGGTTAAAGAGGCTGTTTAACAACAACAGCAGCAGCAACAACAACAACAGCAGCAAAGTATAAAAACTGTTGTACATTTAAAAAAATAATAAAGGTTATTATGGGATGTTTTATGTTAATTAATGAAATGGACTGAAAGCTAAATTTGAAGCACAGAATGAAATGTGTAGAAGTTATGATTGATCAACAATTTAACAATAAATGAGGCCGAATCAATTCTCCGAGAGATCACACGTCTTTTTTTCCCCCCACTTTTTTTTTTTTAAAGAAACGAATCTATAAACAAACTGAGTTTTTAAAACGGTTAAAAGTTCTATTTTGAAGGTTTTTCCTTTTGGTGCGAGTTAAAATACAAACATCAAACTGGGTTTTAAAAAGGTTTATATTTATGTCATTTCCACGGTGCGCGGTCACTTAACAGATTGTTTCTCTTTATGTTAAATATATGTTCATTTATGCTAAATATTCACTAGAGGAATCCCCACACGTGCGCACTCGGAGAAAGGAAACACCGCCACAGCTTGTATTACTTTCTGCAAATGAATCAACACGGCCGTTAACTGCTTTATTTAGGGTTTTTATTTGAAATAAGCTCAACACTCGCACCGTCACCGAGCAAAACGAAGGGCCACGACGGGGCATCTTAATGAGTGTTTAGGAATGTGATGTCGTTAAAGTCTGTGCTCATTTCATTCATTATTCAATTTCATTAATTGATTATAAGTCATGGATTAAATAAACGGCCAACGCAAGTTTGTGTTCAACTGAAAAACAATTACTGACCGTATAGTACGGCTAAATTATTAAATGTTAACCAATGAAAATGCTTATTTGTTTTTGTTTGTTTAAAAGAAAACATTAATGCAACGTTATCATAACAGAACAAAATCACCCCTTAAGCAAAATCAGATAAATGTTTGGGGTTTTTTTGGTTGAACACACTGTGATGGACTGGCACTCTGTCCAGGGTGTAACCCCGCCTTGTACCCCCCAAGGCTCCCTGGGATAGGCTCCAGGTTCCCCATGACCCTGATAAAGGAGTAAGCGGTAGAGGATGGATGGATGAAAACAAATTGAACAGGAACACCAAACGTGTTAGAAAAAGAGCGCTGTATATATATAAATAAATAAACAGGTGAATTTGGAAAGCTTCCCCGTTTTGAAACGTCGTAAAAACTCCCAGCAGAAATATAAAAACTGAGTAACATTAATAAAACCGCCCAATGATCCATAAACGCTAGATCGATAAAACCAACACTTCAAATCAACAGCGAAGGTCGTTATGGATTAGTCGGGTCGGTGACATCACTGTGGATTCTGAAAACATTCGTGAGCTGAAGCCCTAATAAAACCTCAAACTAACTTGCTTCAAGTTGAAAAAAAAAAGTTTTTAAACAAAACAAATGTCCCGCCGCCATCTACCTGCCGCACACGACGGACACGCGTGAGGCTCGAGCAGACAGACGAAGTTGTGCTGTGCCACGCCTAGGAAGGGAGATCGCCATAGAGACACGGCTCCCATGGTAACGTGGCAAAACTTTGACCCATCAAAGTATGGAAGGAAAAATAATAATAATAATAATAATAATAAATGTTAACCCCTCCCCCAACATACCCTAGCCACTTCGGGATGCGGCATGAGACAAATGTATCTAAAAAGAGGCAAGATAACGGTCAGGGCTAGGGGTGGAGCTAATATCAGGGCTGAAAAACAATCATCTAAAACTCTATATACAGCAATCAGCCAGATCTAGGAGATGTCACCGTTAAAATGTTTCTAAATGATCTTCAAAATGACAACAGCATGCAGGTACTGACTTCCTAACACGGACATAGCAAGACGATACAGAAATGAGTTTTTTTTTTTAAATGAAAAGTGCTAATTTAAATACTTCAGGAAGCGGTCGGTCTTTAGACGTGGTTTGAAGTGACTCAGCAGTTCGGACATCTAGGGGAAGTTCACTCCACCACCGAGGTGCCAGAACAGAGAAGAGTCTTGACACACGCCTTCCTGTTACCCTGGGAGACGGTGGGACCAGACGAGCAGTTCTAGAGGACTGGACGGAGTGTGGTGCACTGCCAGGTGTGATGAGTGACTTGAGGTCGAAAAACATTACACGATGATCTTAAAGACAAGAGGTCGAACGGTGTTGCTGACTAATCGGTACCGATAACCGATTACTGGAACGCCAAAAATCCACACTGAAAATTTTCCCGGTTGTGACCGCTGCGGGAGCCAATAAGAAGGGTCCTCTGTCGTCATACAGTACGAGAGCGGCCTCTGGAGGCGGAATAAAAACCATCGCTGACCAATTTTGTCGTGTTCTTTTAAGTGTTTCTTGATTCATTTTAGTCCCCCCTATTTTTATTCGTTAATAGGAGCATCATTTTTCAGTTCGGTTTGGATGAACACCTTTTATTTACGCTACAGCATTCGCGTTAGAAATGGAAAGCTTTACACTTCGACATGCTGAAGAATGAAGAATCCCCAGCCCCCAACAGGGGCAGAGGTTCCGCTCGAAACAAACACACTCGTGACACTAAATTATCCGGAGTATACAGAGCAAGGTTCCTCCATCGAGTTAACGCTTGAGCAAAACAACATCATATCGGAAAAATCATTCGGTATCTCGCTTTACTTAGGGTCCACCCCGGTTTGTTTTTTCCACATGAACTGCTTTTAAGTGATTAAGCAGCCAGGTCGTAGAAGAGGGGAAGACACGGGGGGGGGGGGGGGGGGGTGCACACGGAGACCTTAACACTCGTAAGTCACAAAAATACTGCCAGCATGTGTTCGATCACAATAAAACCCACAGCGCGCACAGGGACCGAAGCTTTCGGACCTGCGAGACGGGAAAACTGGGACAAAATATTTTCACGCTGCACTTTATGATGAGCCAACGTGAAAGAAAAAAAAATGTAGTGTGGGGCTTGTAAATAGGAGAATATCGAAGAAGTAGTATTTGGAGGGAGAAAAAAAAAAAAGTTTTCCACCAGACTCATTGTTCTGGGGGAATTTGTTTTGAGCGGACTCGTGAGAACAGCAGCAGAAAAAGGTACTCTCTGACAAGAGAGTAAATATCGGACCGCAACCAAGAGCCACAGATCTGCGACGCTTCGACCTCGTACATGGCGGGTTGTGGGTCTTTGGTTCAGTCGTTTATTTCAAAATTACTAAAGCAGCAATCGTCTTTCATTTTATCCCAGATTGTATTTGGTGAAAAAGAACAACTATATGTATGCTATTTTTTTATATTCTAATAATAAATAAATAAATGAATGAATGAATAAAAACATGACTAGGCTCTTAAAAGTGTTGTAATGAGAGCAGAATGAGTTTCTACTGCCACCTTGCGGACAACACCGCACACTGCAGTGGGATTTCTTTAATAATTTCTTGATTATAATTCAGTGTATAATCAGTTTAGAACCTGTTTATTAAGCACAGCAGCTCCGTGGAACTGGCTTCGATTCTTCTAATTCATTCATTCATCATATCCGAACCCTGTCATCACTTTCGCTCTGTTTATAATAAGTCTATATAACCGTTTATCCATTCTCAGCAGCAAGGGCTTCATCCTGTTGATTCCGGAGTCTCGTCCAGGAACACTAGGTGTGAGGTGCGAGTTCAGGCCTGGATGACACACCAGTTCCCAGTCCATTACCCAGTGCCATGTTTTGGGGACGTCGGAGTACGGGCCGTGAGATCAGGATGGAATCCACTGTACCGCCATGCTGATGTTTTTAAATGTAAAAACAAATTGTGTACCTGATGTATTGCGTATGCTGTTATCGGTACACTGTTACAGCCGCCTTCAGTGGTTTAAACACATTTAGGATTAAAAACACATACCTGCAGGAACCTGGACGGTTAAAAGTCAGTGCAGCGGTTAAGTCATTACCTTTTAGCATCGGTACCTTTCAGCACTGTTTGGCTTTCTATAATTACATGAATTTAATCACTAACTGACCAATAGGAGCACTCAGAGGCAGCATAAATGTTACCGCGTGTGTGCGCCGTATTAGGCCTATGCTTAAGTTAAAGGCAGTGTAAGCCGAACTAACTAAAATGAATGCTGGATGTTTCAATTTTCTTTTTTTTTTAAAAAAAGGTTAGTCCCCCCCGTCTCGATTACACCCTGCTTCATTATAGATACGGTACCTGCCAGTTTCGGTGCCATGGGGTCTTCAGAGACGGGAACTGGGCCCTCCTGGATGTCGCACAGTTTCTCTGGCTGCTCCGCAGCAGCAGTGGGAGTCGCAGGCACTGCGACAGCTGCGGCCTTCACCTCGACGTACGCCTGAGGGCCTCCAGGCAAAGGCTTGGAGTTGTGGAAGAGACTAGCCCAGGATTTGGGGGTGTTGGGGACAGGCGCCGTGGCAGGAGAGAGAGGAGAAAGCGGAGAAAGCGAAGGTGCTTGGACCCCTGAGTCCGTGGGGGACGGGACCGGAGCAGCGCTTGCCTGAGGATCGGAATTGTCGAGTCTGGTGGCAGGCGACTGCTCCGGCGTCCCGTTAGCCTGGCGCCTGTCCTCGTCAGTAGTAGCAAGATCTGCGGTGAGCACAGCAGCAGAAGGTGGAGGAGAAGGTGAGGAGGTCGGGCAAGGGACGTTCCCATCACTGCCCTGCAGTTCAGGGCTCTCTAGAGCGGGAGGTTCTGAGTGCTGCTCTGCAGTCCTGGCCCCTTCAGCATGGCCACCACACTGGGAGGAAGAGGAAGAGGAGGAGGAAGAGGATGAGGAAGAAGAAGAGGAGGAAGAGGAGGACGAGGAAGCCGCAGCATTACCGTCCAACAAAGAGGCGGCTCCGCTCGTCAAGTCCACAGAGGATTCATCAGGGCTGTCACAAGTCCTCTGATTGGTAGGAGGGCCAGGCGGAACTGTGGATGATGTGGAAGAAAGTGTGGAAGGGATCAGATCGGTGCCGGTGTCTTCGGATCCCAGGGCTGGAGTGCCGAGGCCGTGTCCGTTCACCAGCCCTGTGCCGGTCACGCCGTCCGCCGCCGCACTACCGCTCTCGCAGCCCTCCAGGTAGTTGTAGTATCCTGGAGGCCGTTTTTTCTTTTTCTTGCGCTCTCGCTGGCCCAGGCCGCTGGAGACGCCGTCCACGTCGGAGCAGGCCTGCTGGCTGTCCAGGGCCGAGGGCTCGGAGTCGGCGCAGTCCACAGAGTTGAAATCGGCCCCGGGCGAGACGCAGGAGACCGGGGCGGCCGTGAGAAGAGGTTTCTGAGTCGGCTGGCACCCCAGGATGAACTCAGGAGCCTGAGGGTTCAGAGTGCTGGACACTTTGTACAAGGAGTCTTTCACCACCACAGGCTCCGAACTCATCACCTCATCCACACCGAACTCGATGTGCTGGTAGTCCTCTCCTGCAGACGACACGGTCACGTTAGCACACCACGGTTCATACACTGCTGCATTTCAAATATAAACTGATTCCTGATCAACAATGAAGCAAAAACATCTAGCCTCTTAGCCTTGCTAACCACGTACAAAGGGTATCCCCATTCAACTGGAGGTTTTCTTCAGACCTTCTGAATGACACGTCGAGGAATTATAAAGGCTTCATCTTGCATTGACTTCATTCAAACGCTAATTTATGGCGAGTAATTTCATTCGGCGATGCCCATTTATTCATCTATACATATTGGCACGTTATAAAACATACGACACGTCGGAGTAAGAAAGCATGGTTTAATTCTGGATTCTGATTGGTCAAGAGTTAATAGCGAACACGTTATAGTTTCCATAGTAACAGCTTATTCGCAAGGACTTGTAGGGCAGACACGGTTATTGAAAAACGTCTAATCGTTGAGCTGTAAAAGAGATGTTTATCGTTTGTAGGCGTCTCCAGTGATAGCGCAGTGACATGTCCACGACAGGAAGTTT
The DNA here is from genome assembly GCA_022414735.1 of Noturus placidus. NCBI lineage: Eukaryota > Metazoa > Chordata > Actinopteri > Siluriformes > Ictaluridae > Noturus > Noturus placidus. Next base: position 11,857 of record JAFFST010048704.1, read on the forward strand.
ACAATTTGCGGTTTCCCGGTAACGCGACAAGCTACGCTTTTTTTTTGTCCAGAGAAGAAGAGAGACTGCTATAACAAGTGAAAACAGGAACTAATCTGTTTCAGGATACAGTAAATAGAACTATAAGTTGATATAATACAACGAGCCCTTTTAAAAATTGGAAATTAGTTGTGTTCTTGGATATTTGTGATTAAATTATTTTTTAATGACATGCAGATACCCTGCGCACAATGTCCAGTGCCCTCCACTAACAATGGCACCCTTGGTAAATATGAGCAAAGAAGCCCTTGAATATTTGGTTTTATTGTTTAAACTTGATAATTAGTTTTTTGGGTGTTTGTTTTCCAATTAATGGCACCCTTTTAGTTAATACGTTGTGCTACCTTACTTTGCCAAGATAACAGCTCTGAGTCTTCTCCTATAACGCCTGATGAGGTTGGAGAATACATGGTGAGGGATCTGAGACCGTTCCTCCATACAGAATCTTTCCAGATCCTTCACATTTTCGAGATCCATGCTGGTGGAGTCTCCTCTTCAGTTCACCCCACAGGTTTTCTATGGGGTTCAGGTCAGGGGACTGGGATGGACATGGCAGGACCTTGATTTTCTAGTTATTAAACCATTTGTGTGTTGATTTTGATGTATGTTTTGGATCATTATCCTGCTGGAAGATCCAACCACGGCCCATTTGAATCTTTGTCAGAGGCAGTGAGGTGTTCATTTAATATCTGTTGATATTTGAGAGTCCATGATGCCATGTACCCTAACAAAATGTCCAGGTCCTCTGGCAGAAAAAACATCCCCAGAACATTAAACATCCACCTCCACATTTAACCGTGGGCATGAGGTACTTTTCCATATGGCTACCTCTCTGTGTGGTCCAAAACCTCCTCTGGTGTCTATTACCAAAAAGCTCTATTCTGGTTTCATCTGACCATAGAACCCTATGTGAAGGTCCAGTAGTGTCGGCAAACTGAAGACACTCAAGTTTGTGTTTGGATGAGAGTGAAGGCTTTTTTCTTCAAACCATTCCAAACACCTTGTGGTGATGGAGACTACAGATTGTAGTTTTGGAGACGTTCTGACCCCAGGACACAACTAACTTCTGCAATTCTCCAGCTGTGATCCTTGGAGATGTTTTATCCACTCGACCCGTCCTCTTCACAGTGTGTTGAGACGATATAGACACACGTCCAATTCCAAGTCAATTCATAACATTTCCAATTGACTGGAACTTCTTAACGCCCTGATGATGGAAATAAACGTTTTCAATGCTTGTGCTATTTTCATATGCACGTCCCAATACGTGAAGCTCAACAACCTTTTGCTGCACATCACAACTATATTTCTCGCTCTTACCCATTACTATGAATGACTAAGGGAATTTGGCCTGTTACACCTCATATTTATACCCCTGGGAAACAGGAAGTCATGGTTGAACAATTTCCTGTTCCTAATCACCCAGGTGTACTAAAAAAAATTTAATACATCTATGAGAATATACTTCAAATACATTTCTCTCATCAGAATTCACAGAGGTGCCAGTAATCGTTGCACACCTATACTTAAAGATTATTTTAATTGATAAACCTGTGTTGTGTTTGCATTTGACAGACATCCAAGACAATTTTTACAGCCTTCTTCGCCCATATTTACCAAGGGTGCCAATATGAGCAGAGGGCACTGAAAAATAAAATATATTTATACAATTCTTATCATCATCATCATCATTCTTCTTAATGCCCCATCAATCCCAAGATCAGACTGAAAGCTGGCTGTTGAGCTGCGCTGGGGAAATCCGAAGCAGTAAGTGAAGACAGTTGGAAATAAAACAAGAACGGCGTTAATTATTCTCAAAACGCAACATTTAATATAATACCAATAACCAACAAAACAGCAAGCCACCAAAAGCAGTCAGGGGGAAGAGCGGGTAAAAGAATAATAAAAAAAAAAAATAAATAAATAAAATAAAAAAAAAAGAGTAAAACTTAGTCATTAAAATCGTGAAGAGTTTTCAGTCGAGTCCGTGAATTGCCATGTTGTCTGTTAGTATTTATTTGAAAGGGTTCATTCCAGGGCAGCAGCGAAGGACAGTCATTAAGAGATAAGCAGGACAGGAGAGATCTCGTCTCTCGAACACCGCCGTTATGCAGCTCTCATCCAAACCGGGTTATTAGTGAGGGAACCGGGCTAAGAGTAATTATCGGTTGTTTTTTTAAGGGGGAAAAAAAAAAAAAGAATTAATTATCATCTGAAGCAGAGTTCTCAGGCCAGAAAGAAACCTGCCGGCGCTTTATTATTATTATTCTTCTTTTTGTTTTTAAAGCATGCAAAGCTTCACAGATTATCCAGCAGGCAGAAGTGACAGGGAAGAGTTGGAGAGTCGAGAAAGCTGTGTGTCTGCTTGTGTGCGTGTTTTAGAAATCGAGGTTCTGCAGCGAAACACAAGAACAAAAAGGCGACGTGCGTGGAACCCAGAACTCACCGCAGACCTGCCGTCTCATTGATTCCGTAATGTACGGCACATCAACAGTGCAGTAACCTCCTGAATAATTAATACAAATCAGGGTCAATATATCAGTACTGCTCGATTTTATTGATTTTTTTTTATTTTATTTTGTGGTGCAGGAACAGGATCAAAATCACACATGAACAAAAAAACATGAATGTTTATTCTTATCGATTATAGTCCAGGTATGAAGAAGGGACTTCTCACAAAACGCTGGAGATTGTGGAACTAGATGAAGTGTGGATCCCGTATTATTATTATTATTATTCAGCATGTTTTTCAGGACTAGGCCAGTCACGATAAACTACTTACGTTGGACGATATAACGTGGCAGAGATAATTGCAATAAACAATATTATTGTCGTTTCAGTACCTTTTTATTCCATTAAGAGCAATAGACTTTAAACAGGCATCATAAGACAACACTGTGCTTTAGTTCTTCATGCTGTAGTTATTCACTGCGCGTTTTACGGTGTTGTTACGGAAAGAATGCCTTACTTAACACGCAAGTGTTCGTGCCATTTTGTGCAGAAGCGAGTTGTAATAGTAGTTGCAATTAAAGTGATTCAGCCCCGCAGTGCAAATCCGGTTTAATGTGAAAATGTACAGGCTTTCAGCTGTTTGCGATGAACACATCAAACAAAAGCGAGTGAAATAGTTCAACACGACGAATGCTGAAACAAATTCAACTGAAAATGCAACCTTATAATGATTTCTCCTATTTCAAAAGTATTCCCCCCCCCCCCCTGATTAGAATCCCTCACAACAGCACAAATATGCAGAACAGGTATTGTCTCAAACTAATCAAGGGCTTCATTGGATGTGTTGAGGTGTGTTGAGCTGGAATACATGAAATACCTGAACTGTCTAGGGGTAGAAAATGTATGAAATACCTGGACGGGGCAGAAAAAGGAAGCTGGAAGCAGATTTGTGAGAAGGCAGGTTGTGAGAAACCCTCGAGTGACTGTAAAAGACCTGCAACGAGACCTGGTGTAACAGACACTGAGGTTTCAGTGAGCACAGTAAGGAGCGTACTAAACGCAGAAGGTTTCCATGCCAGAACTCCAAGACGTTCACCACTACTGACCCAAAAGCACAAGAAAAGTCGCTCAAAAACATAAATAATCCACAGACATTTTTGGGATTCTGTTCTGTGGAGCGATGAAACAAAACTGGAACGTTTCTGCATGATGGATCAGCGGTACGTCTGGAGGAAGAAGAATGAAGAAAGAACACTCTGTCCACAGTCGAGCATGGTGGAGGCTCGGTGATGTTCTGGGGCTGCTCTGCATCCTCTGACACTAGAAACCTGCAGTGTGTGGAAGGCGAGGTGGATTCATTGAAGTATCAGGAAATCCTAGGAGGAAAACCTCATGCCTTCTGTGAGGAAGCTGAAGCTTGGGTGTCATCGGACCTTCCAATCCCAAGAATACCTCAAATTCCACCAAGGCTTGGTTGCAGAAGAAGTTCTGGAAGATTCTACAGGGTCATCACAGTCACCTGACTTGAACCCCATAGAAAATCTCTGGTGGGATTTGAAGGCGGTTGCAGCACGCAAACCCGAGAATATTACCGAACTGGAGGACGTTGCTCATGAGGAACGGGAGAAGATTCCTCAGGAACGCTGCCAGAAGCTCTGCATCTCGTTTACAGCAGGTCATAAAAGGAGCTCTACTAAGTACTAAAGATGCTCGCCATGAAGGGATTGAATCATCTTGAAACTGGAGAAATCATTAGAAGTTGCATTTTCAGTTACGTCGTGTTGAACGATTTCCGCTGAAAGTCTGTAAAATTAGACATTAAACCTGATTTGCAGTGGGTGGGCTGAATCATTTTGACTGCAACTATAGGTTTATGTTGTTTGAAAACGCCTGATTAATCTTGTATATGTATCGGATGCGTTTGGGCGAGTTCATTAACCTGCTAGTAAAGCTCTGATCATTCAGCTTCAGCTCACACAGGTCAAGCGGCTCGATCCCCAACATTAATGACTACGACTGGATTATTCGAAACGCTACAACTGTTCTTTCTAGACTTCTCATCTTCGGAAAAACATTGTTAATATCAACATTTTTACGTCCAAAATCGGTGCCAGTGCCGCTAGTTACGCATCTTCAACTCGAACGCACGCGGATTTTGCATTCGAACGTGCGTTCTAATCTCAACTTCGAAAAAATATTCCAATGTTTTACTCCGACAGCCCTAGATCAGGCGGAACGCTGGTAACGTTCGTTCTTATGGAAACGAACAAGCGTGTAAACACAATGAGCGATATCGAGGTCAGCGAAACTGATCCAGGACACGTCCATATATCACACGATAAGGTGATTATCGTGACAGGCCGAGTAATCAGGATGCGTTCTGAACACGGTGTGAATGACCCGAGTGATCTTACCTGAGTTATGACTGACACAGGAGGCTCTCTCATTGAAGGGGGGAAGCTGTGTGTTTAGAAACAAAGAGAAAAATCATACTGGTTGTGTGCGTGTGTGAATGCATCAAATACTCATTTACAGCAACATGTACACCAAAGGACGAGTTTCATTTGGAAGAATTCTATATTTTTATTTACGCACCAACAAAATGGCCGACAATAAAGCACGGACACTCGCGCGCTTTCTTTGCACACCTTCGGCTCGTGTGAATGGTTAAAAGCAATATCCATTAGAGCCGAAACATTCCTGATCAACAGGTTTCCATGGCAACATGTAACAGTGTTCAGCGATCGAATACTTTGTTGTTAGGAACATGTTTCTGTCCTGCTGTTTGTTGACGCTAGGAGATTAAGCATGTTTTATAAGTATTTCATAATCTTTAAGATTTTTTTAAACAATCATTTAAGACCAGAACCACTTCAGCGAATGAGATTCATTTATTCTTTGCCCTTATATTGCAGTAATATACACCCACTATCATAACAGGAACACCTTCTCATTCGCACAATGAACCAATCAGCCAATCACGTGATGGCAGCAGTGAACGCTAGCGTATTAAATCCCGCCGAAACGGTGCTGATCAGGTCAAGAGCGTCGCCGTTCTGACGTGAACTAAATCGCAATCCGTTTCCACGCTGCCATATGATTGGTTGATGGCGTGAACGAGAATTACTTTAGACAAATACCTATACATCATCTCGAAAGTAGTGTTTAAGTGCTCGTGTCCATTTCACTTTTGTCTCAGCATGTCTTGATCGAGATCATGCTCTGCCTCGGGAGGACACGGTGCGTTAAATTATGAAGCCGTACCCGGCGCTAAGGAATTCTTCACTTAGCTCAGTGTTAAATCCATTTCTCTAGCTACTTCTACTCAGTTACTCGAGACGTGCGTTTAGAACGCAGGACCCACGGGGCCGCCATTTTACAGCTGAAGGGTAACAGTCAGCTCCGATGTCACTAATAATCGTACAGTATCATGGAGATGGATTTAATAAACAAAATCGTGTTTTTTTTTTGTTACCTCAACAAAACAGCGAGGCGTCACAAAGAACTGATTGAACTCGTCCGGGCTGAACTCCCCGAAGATGTACTGTGGAAACAAACAGAAAGATTTATAATACTTAATGTCATGTTCAAATTTTAATACACTAACCATGACAAGTTCTCTAAGCAGACCTGGACTATATGACAAAAACATCACATCGCTATACGTGGCGAACTTCGCTAACAAACCGTCCGCAAAACAGTAATAAATCATAACATTATATATAAAATGAACAGTGTTATAGAATTGTACATGTGTTTAGAAAGCTGATTTTTCCACGCAGGCAAACATTTTACATACAGGAAAGTGTTGACGCAGTGATTCAAAGTGTTTGCTTTTAATGAGGAATAAAGGCGAAAGGTGATCTCAAAGTCGTGTATCAGTTCGGGTGGGTAAGGACGAGCCCGAAAGCGATGAGTCATGACAAAGCCGAGGAACAGAGCGAAAACTGCAGAAGATCAACGCGCATCGATTTCACAACCTTCCCCTCGTTAAACCGCTCGAGCCTCCGGTGCTCCAGATCTCCAGACCATGAAAAATGGATCATTTTGCACAGGTTTTGCTCATAAAGCACCAACAAGTCTAATCCCCGCCCCTACTCGCGCTGGTCATGAAGCGCCAGTACACCGTTGCAAGATTTAAATGAAGATTAGTTGAAAAAGTTTTTTTTTTATATATATATATATATAGAGAGAGAGAGAGAACGTTATTAGGACATTTTCACTTAGGGGTGTACTCACTTTTGTTGCCAGCGGTTTAGACATTAATGTGTGTGTGTTGAGTTATTTTGAGGGGACAGTAAATTTACACTGTTACACAAGCTGTACACTCACTACTTTAACTTGTAGCACAGTGTCATTTCTTCAGTGTTTTCAAGAAAATAAGAAAAATAAAACACAGACAGGGTACATTTGTGTACTTTATTACTTTTCAAATAGAATGTGAATAAATGGAAAAACCCCGCCATCCCTCCAGCTCTGTATTTTCTCTTTGCTGGGGAGAGGCGGAGCTTAGCCTTTTATCTAGCGGTCAGTGCAGACCAGTTCTGCCAACTTTGAGACTTTCAGGACCCTTTAGAGACACTTTTTTGCCAAAAAAAAACAAAAACAAAACCACCTAACGCCAAATCTAGCGACCTTTAGGACCAACCTTAGCGAGTTTCCAAATGAGAGCCGGAGATTTAACAACGTCATGGATAACGAGACGCGCCCCTTCCTCCACATTTTCATCACATTTACATTTATTCATTTAGCAGACGCTTTTATCCAAAGCGACTTACAAATGAGTGCACACTCACACACCAATGGTAGCAGAGCTGCATGCAAGGTGCTAGCTTGCCATCGGGGGCAACTTAGGGTTCAGTGTCTTACCCAAGGGATTCGAACCACCAACCCTACTTCGAACCGCCAACCCTACGATTAGTGGATTAGTGGACGACCCGCTCTACTGACTGAGCCACAGACGCCCATCACTCGTATGCGAATGGTTTTAGAGCGCAAGACGAATGTAATGCAACATGTTTTACATGTAAAATAATCCACGTTATTACAGCCTAGTTCTCTCGTTCAAATTAGTCAGTGTTCAGAAACATTTCTGATCGTTCAGGTTGCATACCTGTTCTTTATATAGTTTTATCAAAAAATCAGAAAAGTTATGAAAAGCAGTTAAAGAAAAGTTAAAAAAAAAAAAAAAAAAAAAAAAAGCTATCTAACTTCTGTTTTTGATGGATTAAGTGAGGATAGATTTCACATAGAATAGATAATCATTATACCTGGTCTCCTCCTATTAGCGGATGGGGTTTGGGTGCGCCACATGACCAGGGAAGCGTGGGAGGGCTTTAGCTACAAAAGGTTGAGAAGTTCTGCATTAACTTACTCTATGTTGGTAAAAATGAACAGGTTATTCCTGTAAAGACACGGTGTGTGTGTGTGTGTGTGCGCGCGCGTGTGCACATGTTGCTCAATCCTGTTAAACTGGATGCATTATAATCACAAATGTGCTCCAGCATGCAGTTACAGATGTGCTTCTTTCTCCCCGCTTTATCTCAGCTGTTCTATTAACTCTGCCAGTCCCGACAAAACATTGCCCTGATCCACTTATCCTTCCAACTATTTATTCCACGTTACGTTTAGGTAATGTACGAACAATAACCTTTTAAATCCTCCTCCTCAACTGGACACTCGAGCCGTCGAACAACTACCCGACGAGAGTAAAACGCAGCTAAACGCCCATCAGCCCCGCCCACAAATGTGAGCTCTGTCCCAAGAATGATGAACGTAATGTTAAATTACGTTAAAAACAGGTCATGCAGGTTTGCCCCGGGTGAAAGAGCTAAACGGTGTTTGAAGACGGTGTTTGAAGCAGTCAGTGGTGAGGAAATGAGTAAAACCTTGTTTGTGCTGAGGGGCTACAGGAAGACCCTTTTCTGTAAAAGCTGGCGGTTCCTGGATACGTTTCTTGACACGCAGCAGAAGCTCTAGCTAAAATAGCACATCGGTTCTTCTCGCATTACACACCAAGAATTCTTTGCTCTCCTCTCACTCGTCACCTACACACTAGCTTGTTTAATAGATCAACTTTTAATCCCTGAAACTTTATTCAATGAAGCACAGGAAACGTCGGCTTTAAAAAATAAACAAACAAATAAATAAATAAACATTTCCTGAAATGCAGCGTCCTGTCTACACGTTAACCGAAACGACGCCTAACCTTCGCCCGTCTAAATCTGATGATCCCGCTCCTCTGCAGTTTACCTGCTTTCATCCAGCGGGCTATAATTAACTTAATCCCGATTGCACTAACCGGCGTAATCTCGCGCGCGCAGAATGCACACAAGAGGCGGGCGCTGAGAGTTATTCACTCGGTGTGAAAATTTTGAACACGTCTACACACACACACACACACACACACACAGAGAGAGAAATATTTGAACAGCTTCAGCCGGTTGGTAGAGAAACGTGAAACAGGCTCTGCAAACATGACAATAATCCCTCGGCCACTTCGCATTCAACACGTGTGAAAAGAGAGAGAAGAGAGAATGCAGCTGACGCAGACGGAGCTCTGCTGAAAACGGCACAACGGCGTGAAGCTGTAATCAGACAGCCTCGACGCCGCTAATACGGCCCACAACAAAGAATTTCACTCTGCTTCTTTTCTGCAGGCGTGCCGCACGTACCGCGCTAAGCTCCCCTCTCGCTGCTCGCTTGGAGAGAGGATTAACACAAATTGGCCATCTGTATTATTTCGACATGCTGAGGTGACGACACAGTGAACGACACAGACGTGGCCGGGGACAAAGTTCACCCCCCCCCCCCCAAAAAAAGTTACATAACTGTACAGGTGACTTATTTGATAAAGAAATTCGCACATTTCCATATATAATGGTGATGCACAAATTCTGCCATATGAGATCTATCGTTACACACACACACACAGACACACACACAGTTATCTAGGCCTACAGGGAGAACCGTTACTAGATTTTCAGACAGCAACAACTGATAAAACATGAACGCAGTGGCCTCGCCCCTATAGACGACCCCTAACGGCGTCCAACAAAGTGGGCGGGGCTTAATCTCACTTGTTTTTCTGAGATGTTTCAGCAATAAACGTTACTTGGAATCACCTCCTTTCGCTGACGTGGTGACGGAGCATCAGCAGGAACGACTGGGGGTTGTGACAATCCCAGAATTATGACTTTGATGGCCTGAAAAGTGAACAAAAGATCTCGGAGTGGGAAGAGAAGCAAACAGGAAGTGGTAATAGATGAAAGCGCACGTTTTGAATGGGAGAAAACGATACCAATCCAGAATGGTGATAGTTCATCGTTTCTGCTCATAGAAATGTGTCTAAACCCTGCTCATAGAAAAACATTAGGTTGCTTATTATTATTATTATTATTATATATCCATCCCATCCATCCTCTACCGCTTACTCCTTTATCAGGGTCACCTGAAGCCTACCTCAGGAAGCATTGGGCACAAGGTGGAGTACACCCTGGACGGGGCGCCAGTCCATCACTGGGCACAATCACATATACACACACTACGGACACTTTAGACACGCCAATCAGCCTACCATGCATGTGTTTAGACTGGGGAAGGAAACCAGAGTACCCGGAGAAAACCCCTGACGAGAAGAACAAGCAAACTCCGCCCACACAGCCCCAGCGGGACTTGAACCACGGACCCTGGAGGTGTGAGGCGAACGTACTAACCACTAAGCCACCGTGCGCCCCTTATTATTAGATATAGATACAGTGGTGTGAAAAAGTGTTTGCCCCCTTCCTCATTTCCTGTTCCTTTGCATGTTTGTCACACTTAAGTGTTTCGGAACATCAAACCAATTTAAACAATAGTCAAGGACAACACAAGTAAACACAAAATGCAATTTGTAAATGAAGGTGTTTATT
>JAFFST010048704.1:50003-70652 GCA_022414735.1 Noturus placidus
AGTATGCAATCTTTCAAGGGTAGGTGTACTAGTTTACCATCCCTCAGAAGAAAGCAATCTACCATCGCCCTCTCGAGTTTTTCCAAGGATTGCTGGAAAGAGTCTTGCAATGCCTCCAAATCGGTGTCCAGTGCCTCCTTTAAAGCCGCTTCCCTATTAAGTGTACTGTTAAGTAACTGTATATATATATATACGTATATATATATATATATATATATATATACACAGTATATATACACACATAAACCTGTGATTTGCAGCTGCACTACTGTCAGTGCTGCTGTTACTGAAACTTAATCAACGCCTCGTGACCAATCAGAATTGAGAATTCAGCAGCACTGTGGTGTACACTGAGCAGACAGAAGAAAGGACAGATATATGACACTGATAGTAGAGACAGAGTGAAGGTGATGACCCTCTGAGGGGGAGCACGGGACTAACGCCTCATTAAATATGAAAACTGTTCTTTACATCCACGGGGCATCGCAACCTTACAGCGAGGTGACTCCGAGCACCTGCAGGAACCACACTGCCAGCACGCTGAGAGATTAACGCTGATCATTTGTAGAAATGTGCTCACTTGTTCCTCTGGCCGCTCATCTCGGCGTAGCCATGATCCCAAAGTACACACGAGCCCTGCGAATCCGCCGCGGTCAGGGACGGCTTCTGGTCCAGCTTCAAAGTAGTTATATGACTGAGAGAAAGACATTCGGGATAACATGAAATTAGAGTCAACTGAATCTGAACCTGAATTCAGAACCAGTATAATCAAATATCTTAAGAATGTTTGATTCGTACAACAATAAATAATCGTTTAAATAATTAGATGAATTAAATAATTACAGGGTTGTGCGCCAGGATGATTTTATAGTTTGTCAGACATGACGAACCCGGTGTGAATGCGCCATGTATCCTCTGTCTCATGTGTCTCATGACTCTTCGCCGTCCTAAACAGCATCGACTAACTAACTAGCCTAGCTTGATTTCTAGACGAGATGTATTAGTTTTCAATGTTCCCAGTCAGATGTTCCCTGTTACACGCTCGTACTATATTGCGCATCTTCTGCTCTCCACGCTGGTGTGATGGCTCACCTGAAGAGGTTGAGGGTTTTGTGTTCCAGCATCAGGCTGCTGTTCCCACTCAGGTCAAGTTCCTGCAGCGTGGCCGGGACAGAATCGGGCAGCAGGATCTCGGTGAGTTCATTACAGCTCACGTCCACTAGCTACACACACACACACACACAGAGCACGTACGCACAACAATACATGTATGTAAAATATATGCAGATACTTGATTTTGGATTTCTTTATATACACTCAGCGTCCACTTTATTAGGAACAGCGGTGCAACTGCATCGTTGTGAGGTTGTCTAATCAGCCAATTATGTGGCGGCAGCACAGTGCATACAATCATGCAGGTCAAGAGCTTCACATCAAACAGCAGAATGAAGAAAATCTCTGTCTGATCTCTGTGACTTTAACCATGACTTGGATGTTAGTGGCAGTATTTCAGAATCGGCTGATCTCCTGGGATTTTCACACAGAGAAGTCTGTAGAGTTCACACAGGATGGTGCGATAAACAAAACCATCCTGCAGGCTGAAACACCTTGTCGATGGGAGAGATCAGAGGAGAATGACCAGACTGCTCTGAGCTGACAGGAGGTCTATATTAAGTCAAATAATCACTCTTTACATCCGTTATGAGCAGAAAAGTATCTCAGACCGCACAACAGACCGAACCTTGAGGTGGACGAGCTGCAACAGCATAAGACCACATCAGGTTCCTGTCCTGTCAGCCAAGAACTAGGCTTCTATTATATTCTAATATTCTGGTTTCAATATAATTGGCACCCAACTGACTAACATGTGGTAAAGCTAGCTGTCCCTGGAGATATAAACAGCACTTGGCATCTCCAGGTAATGTCTAACAAGGAGATGGGAGATGCTCCTGGTCCACTTCTCCATGCACGTTAAACATTTTAAACTCCTTTACATTCTCAAGTTTGTCCACTTCCATTCACACCATAGGTTATTTTTTAGTAGGGTTCAAACACAGAGGCTGATCTGGATCTCTGCTCATTTGGGCTAATTAGTTAGTGAAAAGATCCATCTACAGGAAAGTCTTAATCTCCTGGCTGAGGCAATTTATACATCCATGGCGTGACCGACGTGATGAGTTGAACGAGCGTCCATGTCTTTGGTGTTTAACACATGTGCACACTCCTACATGTGGCTCGCACTGACCTTTATCTCGGGCAGGTTGAGGACTTCAGGGAAGACGCTGATGTGGTTGGAGTGTGAGATGAGGGTGTGAAGTCTCTTACAGCTGGACACAGTGGAGGGGACGGTCTTCAGCTTGTTACCGCTCACATTCAGTTCCTCCAGCAGCTCCAGCTTGCTCAGCTTACTGACAACATGAACACCATGAGAGAAAAACAGACATGAGGACAGGAGAGGATGCAGAAGGCAAGACCCCAGCGAAGAATGATGCGTAGTCGCACCGGGGTGAGGGTGGGGGGGGGTGTGGGGGTATTTCAGAGTAAAGAGTAGCCACGTCATATGCACACACTGATAGAAATGATTTCAATCATCTGATCATCACAGAAAGCCAGGTGGCACTATTGAGGAGGAAAAACTGGGTCGAGATATTACTAATGCAACATAGTGGAAGGGGGTGGAGCTTCTAGGGGTGTGCCGGAGAGTTTGCTGCATTAAAAAGCCTTTATAGGGAAAATTAGAGAAACTATCAAAACTATTTCCATAAAGCACAAAAACATACATTAGAAACTATCTACAGCGAGCAAACATTTATGACAAATGTTTAATATGCAAATGTAATTCTTTCTACCATAACATAATTTTTTTTTAAAAATCCAGAAGTTACAGAATGATGGTGATGTGATTAATGTGCGGTCGAACAAAACAACAACAGCAACAACAACAACAACAACAACAACATATAAAATAGGTATTAATATTTATTTATTTCGGTAATTTATTTTTCAACAATAAATGTAGTAACAATTATTAGTAGTTTTAGTAGTAATGGTAGTAGTATTGTTCTTGTTTAAATAATTATTGTTGTTGCTGTTATAAATAATCAAATAATCTAGCTAGTTAAATAATTATGAAATAATTAATACCTCATTGACAATTAATTAATTAATTAATTAATTAATTAATTAATACCACATGTAATAGGTCATATTCTAGGCTTTAACCTATGGAGATGTATATAATAATGTATAACCATCACACTGGTTTGAACGGGAAATTCGAGAAATTAAAAGCGGACATGAATATGCAAATAAGGGAACGCCCCCATGTCCTCCTGCTATCTTTCTTTTGAATGCATGAAATCGAGTCTCTGATATTGAAAATCACAGTCACGTGACTAAAGTCTTAGTTAACGTCAGTCGTATTAGGTTATTAGAGATGATGGAAGGACGTGTGAGGCGTCATACTAATAGTTTTTCATTACACAGCTCTACGGGAACTCATGATACCTGTTGTGTATCGTGAAAATGTCTTCAAGTGTGGCGGTATGATATTTTTGATATATCGCCCACCCGAAACCTTGCAGAGTCTCTGATACCTGGCAGGGAACGACAGTAGCTGGTTATAGGCCACGTGCAAAACCCGCAGATTCTGGTGTCCCACCAGCAGGGCAGCGCAGTTCTCGTTCAGGTTGTTCCCGGTGAGGTAGAGCTCCTGGAGGGTGCTGAGGCTCTCCTCAGTTTGGCTACTCGGCGGGATTGTCTCCAGCGCATTAGCAGACACGTTCAGGTATTTTAAACTGGAAGAGGATATAAACATTTCTTTTGTAACAACAGGCTGTGAGTGCGTTTAAAAATATCTTTCTATTGCCCTGATATCCAGCATGATCATGATGAGTGAGATTAATGGAGAGACAATTACATATCGAATATATACTGCTGAGTTCCCCGCAATAATGGCTGTAACATAACAGGTTCTCATCACTGATCTCAGGATGAAATGGATGAGAGAGGATAGGGACAGGAAATCGATAGGCTCGCTTTGCTTAATGGAATGAAAACACTTATCGAGAAGAAAAAAAATCTCCCAGCTAAAGAAGAGGAGATGCTCTAAAAGACTCGACACTGCTAGAGACAAAGTTATTAAAGATTTGCTTCAGTAAAGGCTGACTGACCGATGACCTCGCCCACAGGAAATTACTTCTGTGTGCTCGTGTTACACACCCACACCCCATGCCTGCTTCCTTTCCCGCGCTAACACGGGAGACCTGACTCCAGGGGCTCCAGAGTGGATTAAACATTTCTATTGGCAGATCGGTACGCTGTCCTCACTCCACTTACTCTAGGGTACTGTTGCTCAGAGGAGAGAGAGAGAGAGAGAGAGAGAGAGAGAGAGAGAGAGAGAGCGAGAGAGCGGGCGGATAAGAAACAGATACAGAGACAGAGAGAGAGAGCGGATGAGAGAGGATGTGAGACAGATACAGGGACAGAGAGAGAGAGGTAGAGAGAAAGGATAAGAAAAAAAGACAGGTACAGAAAGAGAGAGAGAAGCATAGAGAGATACAGTGAGGGATGGAGAGAGACAGTGAGGGAGGGAGGGAGGGAGGGAGACAGAGAAAGAGAGACAGGGAGATGGAGGAAGAGACAAAGAGAGAGAGGATGAGAGACAGACAAGAACAGAGAGAGAGAGAGAGACAGAGAGAGGAAGGACGAGAGATGTAGGATGAGAGAGAGAGAGAGAGGATGAGAGACAGACAGGAACAGAGAGAGAGAGAGTGAAAGAGAGAGGAGAGAGACAGGGAGATGTAGGACGAGAGAGAGAGAGAGGATGAGAGACAGACAGGAACAGAGAGAGAGAAAGAGAAACAGTGAAAGAGAGAGAGAGAGAAGACAGGCATGTCCTCATTCCACTTTCTGTGTGGAAATGTTTTCCAAGGATGTGAGAGAGAGACAGGGACTCAGACAGACAGAGAGAGAGTGAGACCTACTTTAAGGCCTTGGAGAAGAAGTTCTCCGGGAGCTCAGTGAGTTTGTTGTGCTGTAGGTCGAGGGTTTCCAGAAGGATGTGATCGAGTAACTCAGGAACACACTGTAACGAGTTACTGCCAACCAGCAGCTTCCTCAGACTCAGCCCACTGAGCAGTCTAATGAAGGACACAGAGAGGACAGAGACACCGTGTCACCTTCTATACTTCTGACACTAAAACCCAGTCCACACTAACACAAGTAAACTCAATAGCTAGCTCACTGGACAAGTCAAATCTCCAGTGTGTTTGCCTGGAAGTCTTATTAACGAGGCGAAACAGTGGAAACAAACATAATTGAACTAATAAATAGAACAATTTATACATCTGCGGTGATGACGCGTCCTCGACAAAAAGGCGAAACGTGTTTTTTGTCCGTGGTCTTCTAAGGATGTTCGTTTTTGTTTGATGAACTGTTTAAATGCGTTTTTTTGAGCGAAAGAAGAGCGTTTGTGCTGTCCAGATGTCACGTTCACCCTGACCACCAGAGGGCACCCTCACTCATACAGTCTAGCAAACAATTCAAGCTAAGTAATATAGCTAGTAAAAAGTACTTCATATAAAAAGCCAGATCGCATGTTTAATTGGTGTGTGTAATGCAGCAGTGGGTGCAGAGTAGCGCTCTCTACTACACTGCTGAGAAATATACACGGCCTTCAAATTCACCCGTGTTAGTGCTCTATCAATATCTTGATGACACTGACTCTTCCGGCGTGACATCATCGTCTGCAGCGGTGTCCCAGACTCTTTTATCACAGCCGGCCGATGG
The DNA here is from genome assembly GCA_022414735.1 of Noturus placidus. Lineage (NCBI taxonomy): Eukaryota > Metazoa > Chordata > Actinopteri > Siluriformes > Ictaluridae > Noturus > Noturus placidus. The sequence continues at coordinate 55,794 of JAFFST010048704.1, forward strand.
AAATCGCATTAATACGACGCAATGATACGATGGACACTTACAGCCCTCTTACTGCTGCGCCTCAGGACACACAGCTGAATAAAAGTATAAAAACGTCACCGACCTGGCCGGGAGCTCCAGCAGAAGATTGTGGGAGATATCCAGCACCTCGAGCTTTCTGCTGTCACACACCCAGTCGGGCAGGCATTCCAGAACATTCCTGTCCCATCATCACAAAAAAAAAAACCTCCACAATGCTTAATTCTGTTACACATTCTGAGTTCTCTGACAAATAATTAATACAAATCAGAGGTTAATTGGACACAAACATAACTAGCAAACATAGCTACAATATATATACATAGCTTACGCCGTCTTGTTGCTAGCTAAGTCGCAAATTAAACTACATAGTTGCTAGCATAATGTTAGTTAGTGTTTAATTTAATCTTAGCCAAAGCATAGCATAATATTAGACAGAGCTACTGGGTTACCAATGATCCCAGTTAGCTTAATCTTCACTTAGTCTCAGCCTCGGACGCTCCTCATATCTAACTGCCTATTCGCATCAGCAAGAAAATGAGAAAACTAGGCGGTTTTGATGGCGCCGATACAAAAGAAATAATAAATTTAAAAAAACGATGAAGACACTCTAATGAACGCTTATGAGACGAGCGTAACGTTTGCTAGCTTGCGTTTGCTAGCTTGCACTTACAGCTTGCACTTAGCACTTATGTTTGCTAGCTTGCACTTACAGCTTGCACTTAGCACTTATGTTTGCTAGCTTGCACTTACAGTGGTTTAAATAACATAATACATAAATAATAGCTAGCCAAATGTTAGCTAACTTGGATAGCTAATGCTGGAAAGGTAACTTCGGCTAAGCTAAGTATTTACTTAGCACCATTAAGGCAGCTTGGGTAATGATGATCGAAGAGGGCGCACTAATTTTGTAACACTTTTGAACACCGCTATGTTCACTCAGGTGCACATGCAGACCGTGTTAACCCTGTACTGCATGAATAATTACATATACTTAAAAAAAAAAAAAGGTTTTATTGATTTTTATTACTTGAATTAGTTTGTTAGTTGGTGAATTGTTGCCGTATGGCAGAGGGCTTCAACAAGGGGTCCGCGACCCCTAGGGGGTCTGCGGAGGTACTGCATGGGGGTTGCGAAAGTTTTGGTACCAGTTTGATATAACACAATTTCATACAATATATATAATTAGGGGGTCCCCGCTCCATCTCGCCATCAGTTTGGGGCTCCTTGGCCTGGAAAACATTGAAGATCTCTGCCGTATGGCAACACCATGCAGTAAAGGGTTAATCCGTAATAATTATACACTACACATGATGTGAACTCACCAGGACACGTCCATATGCGTCAGCTGATTAGGAACTGGATAGATGCTGATTGTAGATAAACCTGTGAGAGAAACAATGTAACACACTCTACATGTTCACTCAGTGTGTGTGTGTGTGTGTGTGTGTGTGTGTGTGTGTGAGAGAGAGAGAGAGACGGCGATACTCACGGTTATTGTTAGTGTACAGGCTACGTAGCGTGAAGCCGCTGAGCGTGAGCGCCTCCAGCTGGTTGCGCTCGCAGTGCAGAGTGTCCAGGTTACAGGTGGCGCACAGGTTCAGTTCGGTCAGCCGGTTGTCCCTCAGGTCCAGCTGGATGAGCTGCTTTATGGGCTCCAGATTCTGACTTTTCACACTGCGGAGCCCGTTTAATCTGAAAGAAACGCACACGTAAGAAGGGTATGTACGGGAAGCATCATGAAAACTGACTGTGGGTTTGACTGAGGGTTCGATTCAGAGCTGGGGTTAATGTCTGGATGGAGTTCCACATGTTCCTCCTCACAACTCCCCAAAACATGCTGATAGACGGACTTGTTTTATAACAACGCCCTGAATCAAAATCACACCGAATCTGAGGCGGGGTCTAAACTTTTCCACGTCTACCTATCATGATCGTTGAGAATTTCGTTCCTTAAAATAAAACACCACCGTGTTCATCCTCCTTATTCAGTGTGCCAAATAACAGGAAATGGAAATTTTGACTTGAACAAACAGAAGACAAACGCCTCGAACACGGGCTGCATGATATAGCAAATAGGAAACTTTGCACTGAGAACTGAATCTGCGGCCTCAGACGAGCGACGTACGTCTGGCTGTTCACAACGAAACGACCCGATAACCCGCCCTTTAATGTTCCTTAATGTTCTGACGCATGTACAGCTGCTTAAACAGCTTCTCCGGTAGGGGGGTGCATTTTTCATGAACCGAAAACTCAGCGTGAACTCCAATCCCTTTGCTCACATCTGGTGTTTGTCTGCGTTTCTCCGACAAGAACTGAGAGACGCCAGAGGAGAAATGTCATTAAAGTCGCCCAGAACACGTCGTTTTCAAACATTACAAAAAGAACTGTGCCGAAAAATAAACCGTTTGATATTTTTAGCGCGTGAAAATGACTAGAAACATTCTCGAGCCATTCACCCTCATTTAAAACAGCAGTGCCTATGAATATACATAAGTATGCAAATTATGAAATGCCCCAAACCACGCCCTTCGTCCTTCAATCCCTAACAGCTTAATATCGCTAACATCGGTTCATTTATCTATGAAAGCTAACGCCTATGAAAAGTCCTCAGACTGTGTATAACGTTACCATGACAACCGTCATCTGTTCCTCCTTAACGAGATTCTGCATGTACCACCTCATCAAACTCTGCATACGGGATATAACTTATTGTTCTACTTATTGTGTGACATCACAGACCGTTGCTCAGGTGTAGCTCCGCCCCCAAATCAGTTTAACCGAAACGAAGTGTTTTAAAATAGAAAAAATGTGAAATTCTTCAGAATCAACTTTTGAGGTCAGGGTGAATTTCAAAACTCATTTTAAAAGTTCACCGGTGGCTGGTTTTTCATTGAAAAAATGAAAAAAGCAAGATGCCCGAGTCGAGGATTAAAGTCATTTTGATCACGCTTATTAAAGTCAGATGGAGGATTTGAGGTCTACTCTGAGATATTTAATACAATTGACTGTAAATAGTTCTGTTCATAAATCCCGTAAAGCCATAATATCATCCTCGGCTTGATTTATTCTCCGTGTGGGGTTACCACAAGTAGAGCCAAGAACTAAAATGGTAGACAAAAAGTGACAGAAAACTCCCAAACCAGGGACTGACCCGTTTTCCTTGGTGAGAATATCGGTGTTTCGGGTGAGATAAGAGTGGAAACATTAAATCCAGATCAGTGAGAGTCTCTGTTCTGTAAAAGTGGACGATCCTGTTATGTTACTGATGTCTATGGGTTGTGCATTATGCATAAAGAGACTGACAGGAACATTAACTCACAGACAAAGCCAGAGAGTGAAAGATAAAGATTAAAGACAGGCTAGACAAAAAGACAAGCTCTATGCCAAACGATGCCCTATTCACTCTCTCAACCGTCAGTACGGATGCGAACCCAGCGAAGTATCACAGCAGATCGTCTGTTGCGGTTTATCTGATTATATTACAAACATATTTATCTCGTCGGACCAGAGACTGGCTGCAGAGACAGCTAGAGACGCTGGCTCAGAAAGGGGACGCAACTAACAATGTGGCTTGTTTAAAAAAAAATCAAAGAGTCACAGATGAGAAGGGTGTGTGTATTCTCTGCTTCGAGTCCATGGACTAGTCACACATTACAAAACATTATTACTAATCGTTCCATGTTTAAGCGTTAAACGCTAAAAGTTATTGCCGGTCAGTCATTTGTTTTACAGCGCAAACGAGCAACCACGAACCGTACATGTACGACGTTATCTGCATAATAATTTGCATATGGGACGTCATGTTATTCCGTGATATCGTTCACAAGATAAGCTCCACAGCCCGAATCAGCTTTAGTGCCAGTACAGAAGTTTATAAAATTGAATTTACAGACAAAACCAAGAGCCGCTCGTTTGGGCTCGTTTAGGGGCGGGGCTCATAATCATAACCACTGCTTTGTGTTCACATAAAAGAATTTCTTCCAAATGATCCCGTGAGGTTTATCGCTTGTTTGACTTTTTATGTAAACAGCCTACAAATTTAAGGTAAATACATCTGACCTGTATGGTGCACGGTTTGCAGTACATGATGTTTTGTGGTGCTGTCTGACGCCATATTGGGCTTTCTTACGTTTTTGCTCTATTAATGCTAAATGGGAAACCATAACATGATTTAGAGTCCGATTTGTTATTTTAATGCCCTTGTGGGGTTTTTTTCTGACGGTTTTTAAAACGAATTTTTCCTCAGATTTTCCCCGTAAACCCGTCAGCCAGCGTGAACTCCAATCCCTCTGCTCACGTCTGATGCTTGTCTGCATTTCTCCAACAAGAACTGAGAGGCATCAGATGAGAAATGCCATTAAAGTCGTCCAGAACGCGACATTTTCAATCAACTGTGCAGAAAAATAAACCGTTTGATATGTTTAGTGCCTGAAAATGACTAGAAACATTCTCGAAACATTCACCTTCATTAAAAATAGCAGTACCTATAAATATTAATTAATTAATTATAATAATTATCAATTTGTATAGCGCTTTTTTACAATGGTACATTGTCTCAAAACAGCTTTACAGAAATATAATTTTTACATTTACAAGCGACTTACTAATGAGATCACATTCACACACCAATGGGAGCAGAGCTGCCAGCTTGCCATTGGGGGCAACTTAGGGTTCAGTGTCTTGCCCAAGGACACTTCGGCATGTGGAGTCACCCAGGCCGGGATTCGAACCGCCAACCCCACGGTTAGTGGATTAGTGGACAACCCGCTCTACCGACTGAGCCACAGCCGCCCTATATATACATGAGTATATATATATATGAGAATATACATGAGTATGCAAATTAGGAAACGTCCATCGTCCTGCCATCCCTAACAGCGTAATATCGCTAACGTCGGCTAATTTAGCTACACGGAAAGCTAACAGCTATTAAAATGTTCTTTTTATTTAGTCATGGACAATACCCATCTGTCAGCCAGCTCTTCCCTATTACATGACAGTGGGTATGAGCTCACAGATGGTTATGACTGTCTAGTGTTGGTGGTCTGATCTCTTGGACTCCCGGCTGTAGATGGCTGTGGCATTGTTGGGACAATTGTTCTTACGTTGCACGATGGAACAAGACGACTACTACAGAGTGATGAACAATCCTGCGATTGTTTTCTATAATAGAGAGACAGCAGTGTGAAAGTGGGCGGAGTTTTATTGAAGGGCGGAGATTAGTGATGAAATAAACAGACCTGCAGTTTCTATATTGTTCAAATGTATACAACGTTATTGCTGTCCGTTTGTTTTACAAGGAGTTTATTATTTTCTGTCCTCCCCCCCCCCCCCCCCCTGTGTAGACGACAGCGGGTCTACGCCGTAATCCTTACACCCTACGTCGTGAGCACATATAGTGAAGCCGTTTTCTAAAAGATTGACATGGATCACAAAATGTAGCTAAAGATGAGTGACTAAGAGCTAAGAAAACATAACGGGGTGAATAAGGAATCAAAAGCATTGAATTATATGACAACATTGTGATGTTTTATCATAAAGCCAATGCAAAATAAGAGATCAGGTTTTTTTCTAGCTCCATGTTCAGTACTATCGGTTCTCTGCAGGAACCAAAACCATATTCAGCACTGGTACTTTAGTTACTACTCCAGTCAGTGACACTGCAAGTGTACACTTATTCGTCGTGCTGTAAATAAAGCACCCTGATGCACTCTTGGCTCACCGTAAGTCGATATTCTTGACGTGACTCATCCTCAGCAGGCTGCAGAGCTCCAAGGTTTCGACTCGGTTCCCAGCCATGAGCAGCCGGTCCACAGCGCTGAGCCTCTCCAGCACGGCGGGGATGTGCGGGAACGTGTTGAAGGAGAGTCCGAGACAGCAGAGCTGCACCAGATCCCCCAACTCATCAGGCAGAGAACTCAAGTGATTCCCATCCAGAGAGAGAGTCTGCAAGCTGGGAGAGAGAAAAACACATCGAAGACACTTCCATATGGAATCCTGCTAAAGCTAAAAAAAACAATACTCTAGTAATGGATTGATAGAATTTTACAAGATCTGGCAACCTGTTTTGATGTTTACAACAACAACAAAAAAATGGACTCTCTTAACATCTCAACCACTTTAATTGATTCTTATTTTTATTCATTCAGTCTATGTAATATTTATTTTCTGTATTTTTGTCCTCCTTGTTTTGTTAGTATAATACCATAAAAGACACTTTTTTTTATGGCTCACATTAATCTCTCCGTACCCATAATCTGTTCTCTAATATTTGAACAGTATTTTAACACTGACTTGTATTTATAGTAAAGCGTTTAATAATCATCATTTTAAGGTGATTTTCAAACATCCAAAAAAAAGAAGAAAACAATTCTATTTATTTTGAAATTAAAATTCAATTTCTTTTTAAACAGTATTCTATTAATAAGTAAAAAAAACAACAAAAAAACAACATATTAACAGGTTTAAACCTGTTAATCTCTGAATAATAATTAGTTTAATCACTCACTGATTCATTTAACAGAAGCCTAGTTCAATCTAGCTAGCGTCAGAAAGTTTCCAGAAATTTCTAGACAGCACATCATCCTCCTCTAATAATTTGCATATGAGATGTGATTGGCTCTGATACATGATCTGTTAATAATTTGCATATGAGATGTGATTGGCTCAGATACATCCTGTTAATAATTTGCATATGAGATGTGATTGGCTCAGATACATCCTATGTTAATAATTTGCATATGAGATGTGATTGGCTCAGATACACCTATTAATAATTTGCATATGAGATGTGATTGGCTCAGATACATCCTATTTTAATAATTTGCATATGAGATGTGATTGGCTCAGAAACATCCTGTTAATAATTTGCATATGAAATGTGATTGGCTCAGATACATCCTATGTTAATAATTTGCATATGAGATGTGATTGGCTCAGATACATTCTGTTAATAATTTGCACATGTGATGTGATTGGCTCTGATACATCATCTATTAATAATTTGCATATGAGATGTGATTGGCTCAGATACATCATCTGTTAATAATTTGCATATGAGATGTGATTGGCTCAGATGCATCATCTGTTAATAATTTGCATATGAGATGTATTTGGCTCAGATACATCCGATGTTAATAATTTGCATATAAGATGTGATTGGTCAGAGTTATAATTCAGTGACATCACATCATACTGCTTTAAGATGCTCTACTTTGTCCAAATCTTTTATTACTTAGTACTATTTTATCGACATTACTTTAATTTATTTATTTATTTTTAAATCTATTTTCTGCATCTTACCTTATGCAGTTGTTTTTTTGTGCATTTTTTTGTAAAGTACTTTCAGCTGCATTTTAATGTACAAAATGTGCTATAAATAAAAAAGTATTATTATTGTTATTGTTATTATTATTATTATTATTATTATTATTATTATTACTACAAGTACTTACATTCTAAGTACAGATTATCTTAAAGATTTAAATATTGAAAAAATTACGTTTGTTTCACAGAGGAGCTCACAGCACTCTCACTAATCACCCGCCTATGAATATGCGAACGCTGATGAATATTCATAATCACGAGAACCCGGATCACAATACGCAGACATCCTGTAAACTGTAAGATCAATATCATTTTCTCTTATATAGCCATAATGTTTTTATGATTAGGAGTGTGGTTAGTGATATCACTGCCGCACGTACACTGTACCTTTATCAGGTCTATTATATTGTTGGTATAATAAAAAATAAAGATTTAGAACTGCGAGATTGTGGGAATTATGGGTTTGTGGGAATGGGAGCGGACCTATGGAGGTTGCAGATGCAAGCGGGCACGGAGCCGAGCCCGTTACAGGACAGGTTGAGCTCGGATAGAGTCGGGATTTCACACACGGCCTCGGGGAATATGCCTAGTCGGTTGTGAGACAGGTTGAGACTCTTGAGCTGAGTGAACCTGCAAACACACACACGCACACACACACACACACACAGAAGATAAGATACGCTATACAATGATTAACTCACACAGCCAGTGATATTTAGTGAGCAAGAGGTCTTTTCATTTCAATAAAACAGATGCCATCTTTTCTGTGTCGGATATAAAAACAAATATCTCCTCGACCTTACTCGTCATGACTACAATGGCTAAGTCTACAAATGCTATGATAGATTTAGGACCGCAATTACCACAAACAGTTTTGCACCATCAGTGAACAGTGGATCCGTTGAACAAAACAGACTTCATGTGAAAACTGTCATGAATTTTCCTGCTTACACGACTGCACTATTTGACCATGTAGTATTCGTACCTTCATAGAAGGGATTTATTTATTTATTTATTTATAATCCGGTGTCACCCAGATGAGGACGTCTTCCCCTTCTGAATCGGGTTCCGCTCAAGGTTACATCCATTTAAAATCTATATCCTCAATATTACTGTAAAGCTGCTTTGTGACAATGTCCACCGCTAAAGAAATAAAACTGAATTGAATTGCAGTGGGCACACGGTGGCTTAGTGGTTAGCACGTCCGCCTCACACCTCCAGGGTCCAGGGATCGAGTCCTGCCAGGGCCATGTGTGTGTGGAGTTTGCATGTTCTCCCCGTGTGTCGGGGGTTTCCTCCGGGTACTCCGGTTTCCTCCCCCAGTCCAAAGACATGCATGGTAGGCTGATTGGCGTGTCTAAAGTGTCCGTAGTGTGTGAGTGTGCCCTGCGATGGACTGGCACCCTGTCCAGGGTGTACCCCGCCTTGTGCCCGATGCCTCCTGGGATAGGCTCCAGGTTCCCCGTGACCCTGAAAAGGAGTAAGCGGTTGAAGATGGATGGATGGATGGATGAATTGCAGTGCCTGTTGTAATTGCTTGTTAAAAATGCAATAACGTTTTAATGGGAATGTAAAGATCCTATGATGATGAGTCTTTATTGATCACGTGTACATTACAGCACAGTGAAATTCTTTTCTTCACATACCCCAGCATGTCAGGAAGTTGTTGCCCGAGTGCAAGGTCAGCCACGATACAGCGCCCCCTGGAGCAGAGAGTGTTAAGTGCTTTGCTCAAGGGTCCAACAGTGACAGCTCGGCAGTGCTGGGATCGAACCCCCGACCTTCTGATCAGTAAACGATTGACGTGGGATGTGACACTGTTTGAGTTATGGATGTGACATGTCTGAACCAGTCAGCACTCCATATATTTGACGTATAATGGATAAAAAAAAGTCTACACACCCCTGTTTAAATGGCAATTTTTTTTGATAAATCATGTCAGAAGTGAAATTACAACTAGAGATGCACCGATAGTAAATTTCTCAGCCGATACCGATAAGCGATTATTCAGAGTGATATCGGCCGATACTGATAGTTCTGCCTTTTATCTCTCTCTCGATCACCGATTAGTCGAGACCGACCTTCGGTCACTTTATGGGTCATCACTTCTCCACGTATTTCATCGATGTGATCCACAAAGCATTTCAGCAGTGGGGTAGTTTGCCATTGCTTTCCCCACCCCTCCCCATTTATTATTAACTTATTGAATGTTATTAATTCATATTAACGTTGACTGAATTGTAAAAAAAAACCAAAAAAAAACCCTCCTGTTAGTCTCACGTTCACTCTCCACTAACACGAGCATTTCTTCTTCATCACTGAACATCTAACTGGTCATATATAACATCAACTTTTTTATATGGATATGAAATATACTACTCTACACATATACAGTATGTTTCTGTGCAATATATACTACCTTGTGTCAACTCGATTCAGTTAAATCTTTCAACAGTGTACTGGCGCTTTAAATCGGTGAGAGCAGTGCAGGAAAATTTTTTTAGACTTGATGCCGAAACTCCCGCTTCACTGCTGCTGACTTCCGGTGTAAAATTTCATCAGTGCTGAGATTACAGAGATTACAAACTGCAGTTTTGGCCTCATTCCATACCAGAGACATCGTCTTGACAGGATATAATCGGCCCTGATCATCGGATGTTTTTAAACTATACCGGTGCATCTCTAATTACAACCTATAAAGATTTATTGAAAAACAAAATCAAACATTTTTAGGGACAGATAGAAAAAATAAAAAGGTTACAATAACCCGCCATTTTAACAGGGGTGTGTAGACTATGAGATTTTCTCTACAATTCATCGATAAGTTAAATATAGTGAAATATGAGTGAAGCGTTTATATGAAAATAATAATATCCCCTTTTAAAACCTCGTGATGCCGCTCGCCCTCGCAGCACATATACACACGCTCTTTACAACTCAAACAGTAAAACACCAATACAAGAAGTTGACTATTAACATTAATAGCGTCATCTCGTCAGGTTTTGTTCGCACTCTCTGCTTCGCCAGAACGACTCAATATAACACAGAACATTCACCAGCCTTATTGAAGCATTATGTAACCTGGAATTTGAGCAACGTTACACGGTTATCTTATCAACACTACACGCTTACCTGCAGCAGCGTGGTTTTACAGAATGTAGTGGACAGGGAGATGGTTTCGAAAGGCTGGTGTGATCTTTAAGGTGTCTACCTGTTGAAGTTGCAAAGACCTCCAGGACCCTCGAGACTGATGAAGTTGTGGCGCAGGTTGAGGTGTGTGACGTCTTGGCCGTAGAAGAGATATTCAGGAACCTCCTCCAGACTGTAGCAGGACAAATCCACCAAGCTGATGGTCTGAGATACCACCTACAGTAGACACACACACACACACACACACCAAAGTAAATAGAATTCAGTGTGCTATGTCATGAGACCAATCAAAAACCCAGAACTTTCAGTACCCTGAGTCTCTATATCTCATCAAATAACCTGTGAAAGTAGGAGGGGTTTCTCTGGAGCGTGTGGGCGGAGTCCAGTGACGGACATTTCACTTATTTTATGTTAAAACCTTTCCTCAATGCTGTCGCTTGTCTCTTCGGCGAACTACTAAATACAAGATTCACCAAAGGTGCCAATACTTAACATTAACAACATTAAACATGCAACACAAGGCAACACAACGCAATTTTCCCATGCTCAGATCAACAAACTGCATTTTATTGAACATACTTTACGTTCTATATTCTACGTAGTGAGCGTACATAGTGAACAGGAAGCCATTTTGGACGTTAAAAGCGACAGAATTGACCTGGATCACGGGAAAGAGATGTAAAATCTCACTAAATATCAGGTGACAAGAATCCAAAGACATTACCGGGACAAATTCCTGCCACTCATGCATACAAAACGTGCTTCATATCTGAAGTTTTCATCTTTTAAATAACATTTTTATTTAACCCTTTAAATTTCCCCAATGTGGAAATTGCACCTAGCTAGTATTATATTAGCCTAAAAACAGAGACAATATAAAAAGGTAGTTTTTCCTAGGTAATTAAAAAAAATATATATTTTAATCATCTTTGGAAAGTTTAAAATTAATTTTACATACGGCTAAATTATACATCATGATACGTGTCGTGTATTTGTACAAAAGTCTTCAAGTATTGTGAGCTGAGTATTTTTATCTGTCCTACTCCCAGGACTTCTTTTGTTTGTGAGGTCCCGGTGAGATCGAGGTCTCGATACATACCTCTAGTATGTGAGACAGGTTACTGAGAAGCAGACAGTTTCGAGCGAGAGTGACAGTCTGAGTCTGTTTTTTGTTGTGGACAACAAATTCCTCTAGCAATATTATGGCAACTATCGTGTCATGATATGATGCAACATGTTATTTAAGGAAACATGAGAAATCAAGAGTGTGTGTGTGTGTGTGTGTGTGTGTGTGTGTGTGTGTATGGTGGACTTAGCGCCTAGTGTGCACGGCGGTCGGCTTTGTGGTACTGCTGTATAAAGACTCTCTTTGAGTGGAGCAGAGAGGCGCGATAAGATCTCCAGTCGTCAGTGGCGCGTTAGACGTCTCAGATTTTATTTCCTCTCTCATCATATTAAACTCTTCTCCTCACACAGGCCCTGTTTGTGCTCAAGCGCTCGCCTGGATGAAGTAACATTCCCTTACCAGCCCGAAAGAGACACGGTGTGATGTGACGTTAAAGGCGTGGCTTATAATTTGATTGACTTGTCTATCTTCAGGGATGGAAAATACTGTAATTAGGGGGCCAAGCACCATATTGAGCATAGGCACCCTACTGTTATTCTACCTTTTCTTGATATTCTTCTTCTTCTGGTTAGGATGTCCATGGCAGCCCATAGAACCGTCTGGTAAAAAGTTGTGAAATTTAGCACACTGATTGCAAAGGGTCTAAGGAACACTTTGACCAAGTTCTGCCAATGCTCTAGCACGCGCCATCACTAAGTAATCAAAAGAATTATGACTACAACAAACGGTTTGTCCGTACTAGGCCAACGAATTTGACTGCGAAGCCGGCAAACAGGAAGTGAGGCTGTATTTCAGGTATCACTTTGCGCACCGGCACAAAAATTGGTAGGCATATTCAGGACCATGTCCTAATTCTATGCAACAAATTTCATGTTACAATAACATGGTAAAAAATTCTGACATCTACCTGCCATTTTTGCTACCGCTCCTCCAAATTGTGTCCAATCATCACAAAATTTGGCTCAAATCATCTTGAGACCTGTCTAAACAAAAGGAACTCTGATATTCAAAACTGTTCTCCAATAATGGACTGGCAAATGCGTGAAACTATAAATCGTTCTTGATTTCCTTTGTCTATGGTTATGGCTCTGATTTACTGTAATTGCTTATGCGCGAGTCTGGGTGCTTGGCCCCCAAAGAATGCTGCTTGCAGCTTTAATTACAGCTTTAATTCTTTCTTAATCACATTTCCAAGAAAGAAAACCTTCTTGCATTATTATTTAATCCATAAATGTTCTAATATTCAATGTTAAAATCTAGAGGACTTTTTCTTTTTCCCACCTGACTTCTGACGCAGCTCGGATTTGTTTGCGTGCGTGTTAACGACTCGGGTAAGATTTTTTTCACATCCGATAAAGGGAAAAAAACTCAAAAGGGCATGAAAACCCACAGGGCACTGTGCCATGTTATATTTGTCCATTTGAAAGCCATCCATTTCGGAATTACCTCAAATGTTCTCCAGTCTAAGAGCATCCTAGAGGGCATTTGGGGCGTCTTTTATTTTTTAAACCACGAGGGCTATCAGGTGGAGGTGCCTCTGCCCCACCCCCTGTGTCAGCCAATGGATGCAGCTCACATTCAAATGAGGTACCAAATCTGAAATATATCTGCTATAAGCTCGCATCCGATTTTCCTGTTACGCAACAATACACTTTAAGCCAAAATTCATCATTTGGCAAATGAAACGACACACATGGAAGGTAGTCAATGGAGTCCAGATGAAATACATTGCCTTCAATCTGTTGGGGGAAACAGACATTAAAAAGAAAAGAAAGAAAGAAAGAAAGACAAAAAGCTCCAGGGTAACTACAGAAACCAAGCCGTCCCTAACAGAGCCAGGACGAGGACACAGGCGGTCCTGATTACAATTACAAAGGCCTGAAGAGACCATAATAATCACAGGAGCACTTCTTTTCTAAAACCGCAGTCATCTCACTGGTAAAAAGGGAATGATGTAAACACGGTCAAGGCTGTGCATGCAAACACCAGACAAAAAAATTAATCAGATCTGAATAAAAACAAATTCATTACGGCTCATAACGTAAATGCAATCAGATTTTTTAAAGTCTGATCTATCTGTCATACTGTACGTGCGGGTTCGATTCTATAACACAGATAAACTGCATCGATATCAGACCTATACCAGCAAAAATCGTCGAAAGATAAGAATGAATCTAATCCAGTCCGAAAACAAATCAGATTATTTATTTTTTTAGTTTACATATAAAGAGACTTGAGTGTATTTTTTTGTGAGTTAGGATTGATTTTATTATGCTTATACTTTATCATACTTGTAGTGTGAGTGATTTTTGTGTTTAACTGAATTATTATCATTTAAAAAAAAAAAAAAAAAAAAAGCTGTGGGTTTTTTTGTTGTTTTTTTTAAGTATTACGTATTTATTAAGTTATGGTATATTGTAAAGCGACTCAGTTAGGAAAACGTCTGGGTATCATATCGGTATGGGCAAATGAGATCGCACAATCCATCTTCAAAAAGGAGATGTTATAACAGGTGTCATATCACAGCAAACCAGTGACTACATTTCCCATCCTGCATTGCGGCCTACAAACACGGCCGCCATGGACTGCAACTCCCAGAACACTCACCTTCATTCTAATCACGCACACCACAGTGCATCCAATCTCACACACAATCACACCACAGTTTAAAAGGACTTGAGCATTCATTCTTTGCGAAGTATTGAGTATTATCTCCATACCAAGCGTTTTTAAACTGTACCTTGGTTTGTTTCATGGTCATTGATTCTTGTTTCTCGTTCTCGATTCTTGCCTCGCCTCGTTTATGCCTGTTTGTAGATTGTCTGACCCATTGCCTGTTTCTTGACCTCGCTAATGTCTCATGATTTGGATTTGTCTGCCTTCCTGTCTTTATTAAAAACTCTTATCTGCACTTGCATCCGTCCTATCCTTCATTACATTAGTAACGTGAGAACAGGTGCCACCTTGAGAAACTCTCGAAAGGGCTTAAGTCAGTAGGGGATTTTTCTCTTACTGAAATCTTTAGTTTTGGTAAGGCTTGGTTAGTTCAGCGTTCTTACCGAGAGGTTGTCTCATTGTGCTGTATTTCATAGTGTGGACAACTCTTGGTTATAGAGGGATACACTGCTGTCTCCTTTGGGACTTTGGGTGTCTGGGTTTGGGGGATGGTTTGGGGGAGGGGAAATCACTCCGGCTCTAATTGACTATTTATATCCCTATGGTTTACTTTATTAGAT
>JAFFST010048704.1:122895-136238 GCA_022414735.1 Noturus placidus
TAAGGAATGTCAATTTACACAAACTCCCATGATCGAGCATCATTTCAATGCTTCCTCACTCGAACGAAAAGGTGGGGGTTTTTACTCTGAATAATAGGCTCGTAGGATTGTAAAATGATTTGATGTTATTATGATCATTTGATAAAATGACTTATTTAATAATCAAATATAATGACTATACTATACAGCGCATCCCTAATGCTGACTCAGATGCGCACTCAGTGAGCCTATTCAGATTGTGTGCGTCCATGTGAGCAAATCTGTTATTTTCTTCCCAATTGCGTGTCACATATTGCGAATACTACGGAAAATTTGCTGAATACAAAAGAAAAAAAAAAGTTACTATTTTACTCATGAATGTCCATAATGTGATACAGGCCTACGCCATTTGGTTATTACTTCGGTGTAAAGTTGGGACTTTCTTACACTACCATTCAAAAGTTTAGACACGCTCATTCATTATTTATTATTATTTTCCCACATTTTAGACTAATAATAATAATAAAGGCATCAAAACTCTGGAGTAACACAAATAAAACTATGGGAATGAAGTTGTGAAAAAAAAAAATCCTAAATAAATCAAAATAATTTCATATTTTTGCATCTTCGCCGAGAATTTCCAGAAATGTATTCTTGGCGTTTTCTCCCGATTTCTTGAGGAATTTCTCAGAGATGCTTTTTAAACAGTATTAAAGGAGTTCACACCTATCGTCCATGAAATACCGGTACAATTCCTCTCCATGATAAGAATTTGTCATCCGGAGATACTGACGATATTGTTGATGACGTGTTTACGTGCTACATCGTCTCGCACGTTGAACGAGAACGATCATGGAGGAAATCAGAGGTTAGATTAGGAGTCATGCGAGTCATGTGTATGCATTTTATAAAAATAAAAATAAATTAATTTGTGAATAAAAGTTCACATTCTATTTTATTTAGCTTACCAAATTAGTAGATTTTAATATTTGATGATCGACACAATTAACTAGGACGTTTTTTTTCCGGTTTGTTTTGGATCGAGATGTGACTCGCGGCCAAAAAGATTTGAAGGTGTCGGACGTTACCGTTTTCATATCGTCGTTTATACCGTTAACGCATGACACCGATCGACAAAGCGATATTCAGGAGGCGCAACAGGACGATGGCATTTTATACACGCTCTCAAGACTTTCTATCGTGTAGAAAAGCTGCAGGATTGCAGTATGCGCATGTTCACCTTGTTCCAGTTTTGGTCTGAAAAGCATATGTTAAAAAAAAAATGATTTAGCTTTCAGCCACGAAAGCTTAACACGAGCGATAAGCCAATCGACAATTTATACGTTCGCTATCCTTTACCCGAGTAACATACTTTTAATTGTGTCTTTAACCTTTTAAACTAAAACCATTAGCTACAATAGAAGCAATGTAACTTATAGCTATACGGCAAATTTTTCGAGTGCAACGATGCTCGTTTTACACCAACACAGAGGAACATGTGATGTAGAAGTCCACACACTGTCTTGAGACTAAACTAGACCTCTGCCCTCTTCATGATGTTCAAGCAGACGGTGAATAGAGTAGTACACAGGACCCTGAGGAGGTATTGAGCAACAGATAAGGCCGATTAGTAACCGATAGAAGAAAGAGAAGGGGTGTGGTTGTGTTTCAAGACCGAATCATGAGAAAACTGGATTATTAATAATAATCGCAGACAGTACAAACACCCGTGAGAAGTTTACTTTATTTATATTATAATGCATGACACAAGACAATGCTAGTGGTGATAAGCGCCGAACCCGCATGTGAAATTCCATTCCTTCTTCACGAGCCTTCAGAGCCGAGCGCTAAGGTTTCAGTGTGCTGGAGTCTGATTAAAAATTAAAGGAGCACACTTACACATAGCGTAAGATTACAATCTACACTCGGCTGGTAGGCCACGTAACATGGACGACCTGCAATATGAACTCCTGAGCGGACAAGAACGCTTCAGACTGTAGAATAAACACAGAGTCTGTATTTGAATCCCTGATCAGCGCTGCACAGAGAATAAAAAGCTCAGAGCTCAAACGCAAAAAGACGGATAAACACGGGGTAGTAGAATCGCTGGAGACTACTCAGCGTTCACGTTATATAACCGCATCACGGCAAAGAAGCAGAAACCCGGACGCCACTGCGCTGACTCTGAGGAAACGACTCGCCGTGCCAGTTTTCTGCCAACCAGACACGTGTCCTTGTTTTTTTTGGCTCCAATTTCACAGTTTAAATCAGCAAAGTCACTGTTTATTAAACTCCAGAATACTGCAGTCTCATCTGTACTCGCGACAAGAACTAGAACAAACAAAACTCAAACACTTGAAAAATTTATAATAAAGGTGTAAGGATGAGAGAAAAATAATTCTGACCAGTGTCATTTTTACGGACTTTTATCGAACGCTGAAGCAATACGGTGAAAAGTAGTCCCGAAAAGCAGTACTCAACACTTTGCGTGGCATCTGTACCGCTCGTTACCGCTTAAATATAAATACATTTCTCAGTTAAAAATATCAAACGATGGATCTGCCTTTAGACTTTATTCTTTTCTCAAAAACGTGCGCCTTTGATTTTATGTACAACCGGATCGGCCACGTCGTTTATTATGTATTTATTTTCTAAAACCGCAAACCTTACGGTCAGCGCGCTAAATATTTAAACAACTATAATCTTGTTTCTCAGTCCTTCCAGTATTTCGCAAATATGTGATCGCAGAAATTAACACACAATCAAGGAAACTTGTTCGTAGGAGCTAGCGGGTTTTTTTTAAAGACACGTCACCATAACGCCTGTTCCATTCGCTTCACGTGCGTCAAACACGAGTACAGCTAAAAGGTCTCGTTTCATCACTGAGAAACACAGTACGTAACAATTTCGTGTGATTTCGCCAATTCAAGTCGTTTTCAAGCGTAGTTTTCAAAATCGAGCGTTGTTGGCTTTCACAAAAAAAAAAAAACAACTCTCCATTCTGAGTTATGAGCTTTATTTGAGCATTATCAATCCACTGTCATTTCTATCGCCAACAACTGTTAGCAAGTTGCCACGGAGATCAGCGTCCATCATTGTGATCTGAAACACCCCCCACTCTTTTCCATTCAGGGACAGAATAAGCATTTTTTTTTAGTTCGTAAATATCACTGAGCTGTAGTCACTGACAAAAGATATCCAGGTCTTCATTCGAAAAGCCTCTTGGTAAAGGTTTTTTTTTTTTTAAATTACGAAAATTTTCAAAATTACCAGTGAACTTTAACCCAAAGAGACCCGGAGCAGAACAGCTGACGAGATTTAGGCTGAGAATCTCACGAGCCTACAGACCTTTTACCAAGATGGTCACACCAGCGGATTGGGGATACGGTGCCAAAAAATCATCCCCGAAGTTTATTCCTCCAGCCTACGTCCACAAGAGCTTTTTATGGCTTTCCGTCACAGATAAACGCTGCTCTTCCTCTTACTGCAAGCAAGTAATTAAGCTGCTGCAGCCTGAGAAGAAAACTACTGTGATTACTTGCTGAACAAAGACATTTTCAGCAGAAACGGCTGAAAAGAGCTTCGCTAAACGGATGCTGCAAAAGAAAGAAAGAAAAAAAAAAACCCTCACTTTGTTGCAAATCCTCATCTCTCCCGTACTTCACACATCACCCATCATCTAGGACATCTTTGCTTTGCAGAGAAAATGTGACATTGAAGAGTAATGGATTCTGTTAGAAGGTCGAGAGTGACATTCCTCACGGAGAGAAAACCAGAACCCATATATTTTTTTAAAAAAAAGTTATCCTGCGATGACGACGACAGGAAGTGCATTAAATCTCAGACGCTGGAAAAGGACACGGAAGGAGATGTTTAATTAACCAATCGAATAAAGAGACCATTCCCAATATACCATAAGGCCAGGGTCGTGAATTGGCGGGTCACGTCTTTCAACGGACCGAATCGAGCACTTTCTAACCGAAATTGCATTTCAGTAAATTGCATTTCAGTTCTTTCACAGAAAGAACCTCGTTCAGCATGATGGTATGCCAGTCCCACACAAAGTGTGGACAATCATGCTTCCGCGTATGGCTGCGGTGTTGTCACGATTCGAACTCAGGATCTCCGTATGAACACCATTCGGAAGCCCAAAGCGTTACAAATTTGAAGTGTTCTATTTACAGCCATAAAGTAACCATTAGGTATCTTCAAAAAGGTATCTTCTCTGCTCACCCAGTCCGGGCTGTTTGGCATTTAAGTACACGGATTGATAAATAGATGTCAAGTACCGGTGAAGTTCTTGAGTCGTTAAGAGATATCAGACAAGCTCTTGTTTAACTGCTCGGTTGAATCGCATTGGTTTAACACACAAAACACTAATAAATAAACAAGATATGTTGTACACATTTATAAAAAAAAAAAAAAAAAAAAAAACCTTGATGAAAACCCCGTGCTGAGAGTGTGCAGGGAGTTTATTTTATGTTTTAAAGCGCTCCTGAGAGAGATCACGTTCACACATGACTTGCGAGTGAACAGCGTGAACGCCTGACGTATCGGACACTGAAGTAAGTCAGAGTACACTTACGGAAGATTTCAAGGAGGTCAAAAAATTCTACAAGTTTTGATTTTTCCTCCTCTTACCCACTCCACCCCTTTCCAAAGGCAGAACATGGCCGCAAACATTTTAAAGGGGAAGTCGAGTGATGAGTATCGGCCTCGCTTTCTTCATCCATCACACTGGGGGGGGGGGGGGGGGGGGGGGGCGATGGTATATCTACTTTCTGATCTGAGCGTATTGCTTAGAAACGATTCAACATTTAATACAAAGACATTACCAAAGAGCCACGCCCTCACTTGTCTAATTTGCCAAGTGGCTTTCTCTGTACGGTTAATAAAATAAAAAATGGCTTCAGACATGAGATTAAGAGATCTGAGCAATACTGCCATGTACGTGCAATCACGAGAACTTGGGGAAAAAATGCACAGCAGGTCAACAGAACACAAAAGGTGGATTAAGGTGATGACAGGTGGCTAAAAATTTATACTCGCGAGCAGCAGGATGTCCTCATGAGGCTTAAATCTCCACTGACTTTGGGGTTACTTGAGGCGGAACTTATCCAAAGCAAAAAAAAGACGAGCGTCGCAAGAACTCACAACTTTCAAACCAAGCAGGTCAGGAATTTACAACGGACATGATACCTTCTGACCGACTTTTATACGAAAAAACAAGCAGCACATCACGTCTCTATGGCTCACCAGAGATTCTTTCCTATCTCGTGCCTCTGTAGGATTAAAAGGCCCGGACGGAGGAAGGATGATCCTAGCAACCGGAGGAAAAAAAACAAAACAAAACACGACAACTACAACAAAAGAATCCTGGAGGGATCCTGGAAATATGTTCTGTGCATAATGTCCGATTCGGCGCCGAGGAAGCCCGGGAGAACACGAGGCATGAATCGAAATCCTGTCGCTTTCTTAAACACCTTTTGCATCATGTGAATAATTACAATTGTCTGAGGCACAAAAAAAAGATGCTCTCGGATTGATTGAGTCGTTAATTCAGGAGGGAAATAAATAAATAAATACAAACCGCAAATATCATGAACGAGTGACCCTACAATAAAAATTTAAAACAAAATCACAGCACTTCTCCTCCCCCCCCCAAACATTTTTTTGCTTCTCCAACTCACACACTCATTGGTTGTCAATCACAGTGACCCTCCCACCGCTTACCGGCGCCACACTAACGCTACAGTACATCCGATTTCTTATTAAACATTCATTATACAGTGGGGGAAATAAATATTGGACAAGTCAATGTTTTTCAGTAAATATATTTCCAATGAGGCTAATGATGAAATCTGATTAGATTTTCCACCAGACATCAGTATTAACTCAAGAAATCCACAGACATAAAGAATTCACAGCATTGACGTCCATAAATAAAGTTTTGTAATAAAGTGGAATGACGCAGGAAAAACGCATTGAACAAAATACTAAGAAAAATCAGTTCTCCAGGGTAAGGTAAGGCAAGGAACCAGCTGAAATCCATAAGTAATTACACCCCCTATCTGTGCAAATTAACATCATCAGCTGGGTTAGTAAATTGATGGCCTATAAAAAGGCTTTTAATTACCAAGGTGTCACACAAGAAACATCTCATGATGGGTAAAAGCAAAGAGCTCTCCCAAGACCTTCTGAACCTTATTGTTGCGAAACATATTGATGGAATCAGATACAGACGCATTTCAAAACTTCTGAATCCTCCAGTAAGCGCCATTGGGGTTATTAACCGCAAGTGGAAGCAATCATCAACTGGCCACGCACAAGAGCTACTCGCAAGATCTCTGACCAGGGAGTCAGAAGAATAGTCAGAAGAGTAACCCAAGAGCCAAGGAGCACTCAGAAAGAGCTCCAGAAACACTTGGAGGCAGCAGTCACATCGTCACAGAGAAAACAATAGGCAGTGCACTCCACTGCTCACGCTCACCCACAAGAGTATTCCTAAAGAAAAGACACGTGGAAGCTTGTTTAAAGTTTGCTACGACTTATTTGGACAAGCCTATGAAATACTGGGAGTGTGTCGTCTGGTCAGGTGAGAGCAAAATTTTACTTTTTGTCTGTCATAATACACAACATGCTTGGAGGGGGAAAAAAATGGCACTGCACATCACCCTAAAAACACTACACCAACAGTGAAGTTTGGAGGTGAAGCATCATGGTGTGGGGCTGTTTTCATCACATGGTACTGGGAGACTTCATATAATTGAAGGAATGATGAATGGAACCCTTTACCGGGAGATTCTTGAGAAGAATCTACTACCAAACACCAGGATGATGATGAGACGTGGGTGGACCTTCCAGCAGGACAACGATCCAACGCATACAGCAGAGGAAACTCAATTCTTTTCAAAGAAAAATGAAGGTGTTAGAATGGCCCGGTCAATCACTTGACTTGAGTCCAATTGAACAAGAATTAAAGACAATATGTTTAGAAGAATGGACCAAAATCACACCTGAATACTGCAGGCCATTCATTTCTTCATACAGGAAACGGTCATTACAAACAAAGACTTCTCCACCAAGTATTAAATCCATTTCAGTTAGTGTGTTCAATACTCCCTCAACTCAATACTTTGAGTTGATACCAAAGTTCTCTGAAAATTTTATGTGAAAAGCCTCATTGGAAATATGTTTACTGAAAGAATTGTGGACACATCTAATACCTATTTCCCAAACAAGAGGCAAACAGCTTCTCAGTACACATTTTGGTGCTTTTCCAGCTCTATTACACCCAGAATTTGTTGGAAATTTGTACGCCTTTACCACACGCCAGCTCTGATGCATCAATCTTGACCTTCAGGCACAAAAGAAGTCCAGGTACAGACCGACAGGCAGGAGCTGAAACGATTCAGAGTGTGAGTCTAAAATTATTCTATAAAAGGAAAAAGTTTTTTTATTTTCCCACTATTTATTTACATTGTGGAATTTGGACCATTACCAAGCTGTAAAATTGTTTAGCTAGAAAACTCAAGAGATCCAGCTAATGAGAGGTGTTTGTGCATTTCTCTGGTATTTTTTGACAAAATACACAGTCTTGACAATAAATCGGTGATGCACAAATCAGGAAATATGAACACACGTTGGAAGTGATTATTTTATTTATTTTTTTGATAAATAGCTGAGCTAACTAAATGAAAGATCATCTGTACACCAGTGACGTCGGGACTATTAGGCACACTACTTATACAGTTTTGGACACAGCCTTAAATTCTTTGACTCGTATCGCAAGATTAAGCACAACGGTGAGCTGTCAAATAAGCCACGCCCTTGTTTACAGTGACATCACCGCACCTGACTCATTCAACATGACTTGTTTCTGAGGGATTATCTCAGCAATTTCACCGGTGTTCCTTTTCATCAGAAAACGTGAGGATATTTCCTCCCTCACCTTGTAGCGTAGCAACAGGAGACAGGTAATTAACCAGAAATGTTAGTTAGTTACACTTTATTGTCCCGTGAGGGAAATTTGTCTTGGGCTCCACATTGCAGGAAGTTTGTTCACTCCACGGTGCACATCTCATCGATAAGTTTTTTTTTTCCCACTCCGAGCACATAACGGAGGAGGTGACATTTCAGAGAGGGTTTTAATGTAAGAAAGCCCTTTCTGATCAAGAAGCTGTTAAACAAAAACGTAAGCCTGAATTCGCCTGAGGGGGCAGGCAAATATTCATTACGCTTGTGATTATGCAAAATCACAGGAGTGTTGGCTTCTCCATCGAACAGCGTATCCAAATCATAGCTGAGTGCCAATCACACAAAATTCAAATAAATCCACGCTGTGTTTGTCTCAGACTGAACTCTTCACCAAGAGCCTACAAGTTTGTTTATAACTCAAATATGACAAGAAATTAATGTTTAGTCAAAACACAGAACCGCAAAGTTTCACAAAATATTCACTCTTGCATAGCTAAGGGCGCCAATACTTTAATCCTACTTGCAAATAGAGAGGAGTTGGAGTACAAACAATACCATACGACGTTAAAAAGAACAACTTGCGAGCAGTCAAGCGTTTCGCTTTGACTTTAATCTCAAACGTCTTTCTTGCCCTGCTAAGTGATCATGAGTGAAAATAAACTCAAAACATTAAACTGGCGTTTAAAATCGTGACTTTCTAATAAAAATGGCGGGAAAAGGTTTCTGAGATGAGTGAGAATCTTTTGCAGATGCTTCGCTCAACAGATAATTATGATTTTTTTTGTCTGGGGGAGGAGCTCCAGACAAACACAATCAGGACAACTGTGTGCAAAAGTTTAATCAATCAAAAGGGATGCGCCTTTTTTCTTAGTGATGGTCACGACCAATCCCTGACCGCCATCATTCCCAACAACCAATCGCTGACCAGGATATTTCCGCAACAACCAATCGCTTATCGTTATCTTTCCTCTTTGACTAATTGGTCATCTTCATATTTCCCAAAGACCAATCACTGATCATGACCGTTTCCAATGACTTGTCACCATTGTTTTTTCACCGATGCACTTTTTGGGGGGTTTTTTTGTTTCAATCTCTGCTCTTGGCGATATTTACCGTAATAAAAATGTGTTGTTCCAAATGTTCACGATGATTCAATGAGTCTGCAAATGAGTCGATGACATCTGGCGATTTCAAGCGACCTTTTGAGTATTTGCTAATTTCTCCAGAGAGCCCGGCCCGCGCTGCGACGACAATGCCGATAACACAGTAGAGGATCATGGGTAGAGGCAAAGCACTAACAGGGCACGTTCACGGCCTAAAATAAGTCAAAGGTTCAAACCACAAAGCTCGAGTTCTCTGAGAAGAAAGTCAAGCTGTAAAGACTTCCTGTCATTCACTTCTACAACTCCGAGAGCAACAAGATCACAGGTATTTCCCACACCATTAGAAACTGAAAGAGGTTCAGATTAAGTCTCAGACAACCACCACCACCACATTAAAGGAAACCTCCGGCGTCAATCACAGTAAATACGCTCATCCTGAAATACGTCTGTTGATCCCGGTGCTAATCTGTTGGTCGGTGCTGTGTACTCATTAATCCTGAGAGAAGTTAGAGGTTGTGTCGCTCTACGTCGTTATTGCTAGCGCCGTTATGATGCCATTTAATAAGCCAGAAACATTTGGGATAATAATCCGGTCTCGTTGTTAGGTTAGCGTCTTTACTCACTTTTAATTTTTTTCCAGTGCCTGTTTATCGACATTATACTGTATTAATCGAGCATTGACGAATGAATGCATACTAAACTCCCAGAATGCACTGCAGCTACACGACGGCGGCTTCTCAGCGATCTACGAGATAAGTAGTATTAGTTTGAGCAGCATTTACAGACCGAAGCACTAAAGCGCCGCCGCATCGCTCGCTTTAGGTAGAGATGAACGGAGCGAGGGTTAAATCCCACCGCACCACTTACGAGCAGGCCGTCCAATGGCATCGTGGGTAACATCGGACAGCGAAAACAGACCGACACCTACGAGATTAATCTCGTACAGCGATGCAGATCATGTTATTCACTGTAAAATCATTCCGGTTGCAAGTTGTGCGTTTTACCCCTCGAGTTTGCACTGATTTAACTCAACAGTTCCTATTTAACGCCTGTCCGACTGAGCTTCCTGATACACCTGGCGCGTGAAGTAACCTGATCACCATTTAATAAAAATTAAACATGTTATGCGAACCTGCTTCCTCTTCATCTGGATGGGGTTCTTTCATTCATTTGCAAATGTAATGGAAACTCTAGAAACGCCTGCCTTCGTGCATTTTTTTTTTTTATCCTTCTGTCTGATCAGTCAATAAGTTTGAACAACTTATGATGATGACAATCATAATAATAATAATAAATAACAAACAGGATGAGGAAACATGACTTCACATTAGTTTCAGCTCGTGCTTGGGGGTCCATATGTTCATAACACCACACTAAAACACAGTTTTAATTAGACTACAATAACAAATCACTTCTTGGGAGGTTTTTATTATTATTATTATTATTATTATTATTATTATTTAAATCCAGAGAGCAGAAATGAGGAAATAAAGACGGTTTGAAACTAGCTAGTAGATAACATGCAGGCCCTTTGCTAGGAGTTAACACAGGATTCATACAATAAATAAGTAAATAAATAAATACATAAATAAATAAAACCACGTAAACCATAAGAACGAGTTAAACGAATGAATTATCATCATCATCAGGTGTTATGTTTGCATAAATGGACACGCCTTGATCATATCGCATCATATATCCCCTAGCTAAGATGCTAGCAAGCCAATACGCAGCCTAGCATTAATAAAAAATGAGCTTAGCTTCCTAGCAAGAGTCTGAATGACAGCACAGGATTCACTATGCAGCTACATCCGAACGCTATATGCTATGCTATGCTATGCTATGCTAAGCTAAGCTATGCTAGCTGTCTTGCTAACTAACGCTAGCATATCTAGCTAACGACCTGCTTCACTTCCCGACCCCTTACGCAGCTCCAACCTTTACAAAGCAGCCATTTCGAGTCGTTCCAACGCCGCGAACCTGGCGCAACCGCAAAACACGTTGTTTATCCGTGTTTATTTCCAGATATGGCGCACTCACCAGCCGTAACGACACCAGAAAACAACCGGAATCTTCTCTCTATGCGCGACGGAGGAAGGAAGGGACCAGACCTTCAAAATGGCGGCGGCCCGAGCCTCAGCACTTCTTACTGAGCGCGGAGGGTTACACTCACTGTTACCCCCCACAAACTTCAACGGATTTTTAAACAGCGCGTTAGAGTGGATTTAAAAGTGTGTACTAGATGTAAATATGATTTCAGATATGTCGACTACACCAGAATGTATGTTTATCGCCTCACTTGGTCGCCTGTTATGATAAAGTAGCAAGCGCTAAGTCGGACACCTGTCTCGTGCATAACTCTATTTCTTATTTTAAACGCTTATAAACTTTGTAATCACTGCAATATATTTTTTTTAATTTTATTTTATATATCTATAGATGGGCGTACTTAGTGAAAGACAGTCGTCAGAAAATTTTTCGCAACGTTGCTGCATTTATAACATTCCGCTACGTGTCCATTCGGCGGAAGGCTCCATCGGCTTTAACGGGCTGTGCTCCGGCCTGCACCTCACCTCGTGGCAGGCAGTGATGACGTCATCCCTGTCATGTTGTGGCACTTCTCTAGAGAGTCATTAAAAGAAGGTTTCAGGCTCCAAAGCACAATTGTTTGGTGTTTTATCTTCTGTTTTGTGCTTTGATACGACTGATATAACTCCAGCATCTATACAACGACCTGTAACTAACTCAAGAAAGCAAACAAAAACAAGTAAAGTGCACTTTGTGTAGAAAATGCATCAGCTTTTGTCATCTTGAATCTGGTTTCTTGTACTTTTTGGCCCCGCCCATTTACATTTTGAGCTCATTTGCATATTTTATTGCAATGATTTCCCCCAAACAATTTTGTTATGATCAAAATGATCTATTTTGAAGTCAATCTATTGTAACAAACTTTGTTTATATACCACTTCTAGTACATCAAATATACATAATGCAGGCCCAAAATGGTTTACAGAAATATTAAACAAAATATTACACAGAAAGAGTAAAACATATCAACTTATTTGAGATGAATGTATTATTGATTGGTGATCATGAATAAAATAAGGTTTACATGTGAGAAAACTATCAATGAGTCAATACAGATACAAAAGAATGAGGAAGGTCAACAGATTATGTGAAATGAAAGGAAGTTAAATAAAACGGCATATTATAAGGCATATAGAGTTACCTAGCCAAAAGCCTGAGTAAAAAGGAAGGTCTTAAGCATGTATTTTTCCTTTATTAAACTTTATGTGCTTGACTTTCCTTTGCTTATATGTAAATATGTGCTATTGTAATACTATTACTTGTAGTAATAACAATAACACCAACTTAAGTAGTAATTTTATTCATTAAAAAATGAAGAATGCACTTTCTCTGAAACTTTGTGTTCTCCTCTTATTTTATACTACATGAACTATATATAGAGAGGTAGTAAAAGTTAAGGGAAGTACACAAGTACTTCTAATGAAACAGGATGTTTCAGAGAAAAGTTCTTCATCAAAAGACCTACATCAGTTTTTGTATTTTGCTTAACTTTTACTACACCACAATTACTTAATGAATTAACTGCACTGCAGTTAACTCTGGGGGAACCCCCACACACATACATTTTAATAGATATTATACAGGGTTTGTTACCACATGGGACAGAGTGGTTTAAAGTCTTTAGTGCTTTGTGTAATTCTTGAAAAACTTGACATATAAGCCAGGCGTGGCTCTGAGAAAAGGTTCAGCATGAACGCAAGCCGGAGAATGACGTGTTGATGGCAGAAGATCACGTCAGAGGATGATATGAATTATTCACAAAATGTAGCATAACCTTTATATATTAACTATTTCTTCTTCTTCATTATGTACCCTACTCTTTTCCTTATGTACATTCCATTTATTTTCAGGATTGTGATTGTAAAATTTGTTTATTTATCAGTGAAGTGTGTGACACTTTACCTAGGAAACTCTTTTATTATATTACTTGGATCCAGATTTAAAATGACAAAATACTGACAGAAGAAATGCATGTGATCTTATTTTCAAAGGAAAAATCCACCCTTTATGATTTGTATCTCGATCTTTACACTTCCAGCCTTCTGTTGCCCTGTCCCAGCTTTTTTGAGACTTGTTGCGGCCATGAAATTCAAAATTACCTTATTTTTTCCCCTTAAATCAGGGGTGTCCATTCTTATCCGGAAAGGGCCGGTGTGGGTGCAGGTTTTCATTCCAACCAAGCAGAAGCCACACCTG